>JAEANM010000790.1:0-20208 GCA_017656035.1 Myanophis thanlyinensis
GCAGCAGGGAGGCCCCCCACAACACCCCCCCAAGGCAGCCCTGGGCTGGGCAGTGCTCCAGCGCCCGCCTGCCCCGCGCTCCCTCCGCTGCCTCGTGCCACCGCCGCTGCCGCCCGGACCCCTCCCCCGCCTGGACTCTCCTTCCGCGGCCGCCCTCATTGCCCCACTGCTCGCCCGCCCGCTTCCCCTCCCCCGCCCGGACTCTCCTTCCGCGGCCGCCGGGCCGCGCCAGACGCCGATACCAGCGGGCGGGGGGCGGTCAGGAACAGCCAGGCTGCGCCGCCCTCATTGCCCCGCTGCCTGCCCGCCAGCCCACCTGCCCGCTTCTGCTTCAGCCGCCACTGCCCGGAGAAAAGCCGCCACTGCCTTTTGTACCAACTGGGGGGGGCGGCGGCGGCTTTTCTCCGGGTGGTGGCGGCTGCAGAAGCGGGCGGGTGGGCGGGCAGGCAGTGGGGCAATGAGGGTGGCGCAGCCTGGCTGTTCCTGGCCACCCCTGCCCGCTGCCATTGGCGTCTGGTGCGGCCTAGCGGCTGCGGAAGGGCTCTGGGCGGGGGAGGGGTCCGAGCGGCGGCGGCTGCAGCAGAAGCAGGCGGGCGGGCAGGCAGGCAGCGGGGCAATGAGGGCGGCGCAGCCTGGCTATTCCTGGCCACTCCCCGCCCGCTGCCATTGGCGTCTGGTGCGGCCCGGCGGCCGCGGAAGGAGAGTCCGGGCGGGGGAGGGGTCCGGGGGGCGGCGGCTGCAGCAGAAGCGGGCGGGCGGGCAGGCAGTGGGGCAATGAGGGCGGCGCAGCCTGGCTGTTCCTGGCCGCCCCCGCCCGCTGCCATTGGCGTCTGGTGCAGCCTGGCAGCCGCGGAAGGAGTCTGGGCGGGGGAGGGGTCCGGGTGGCGGCGGCTCCAGCAGAAGCGAGCGGGTGGGCAGGCAGTGGGGCAATGGTCGGAGCCGCGGCAAAGCTTCAAAAGAGCAGCATGCGGCTCCGGAGCCGCGGGTTGCCAACCCCCGGTCTAGGTAATCTCAAAAGTAATAACTAGTTTGGGGAAAAACTTTTTGGGACACTATTTCATTTCTTCTCCTGTTCGATTCATTGGACCAAGCAGTGGGCATTTTAAATGAGTACATGCAATCATTTTTTTTTTTAAAAGAATGAGCTACAGAAAACAAGAAACAATTACAATAATCTGGCTGCATAGGATTTCTGTTCATCTGTGATTAAAATATATTTGTAGGTAGTCCTTGACTTATTCCTGGTCACTTAATGACAATTTGATGTTATGAAAGACCTCCCTAGTTATTTATGACCTGTTTTCAATGTTACAATGACCACACCTATGCTATCACATGATCACATTTTGGATGTCTGGCAACTAGTTTATCTTTATGATTATTAATCCGATTATCTGGGCAGCATTTTTAGAAGTTATTTGTGCTTCCTTTTTCCTAGAACCTAGAGAAAGTGTTGGTCTAGTGTGATCCAGCAGGCTTTTTGAGCTTAAGGCAGAACTAAAGTGAAGTTTTCATGCTTCTAGTTCAGCACTTTAACTGCTGAGCCAAACTCTCTGCTAGAATCAAAGTGGTTCATACCAGACTCATAAGATTATTTTCATATTGCCTAATATGTTTTGAAGTTTTTTTGCTAACTTAATTTGAACTATTGTCATGCTTGTTAAACTTGGAACCTTCCTATATTTATATTTTTAGAACTGAAATCAACGTAATAATCTAATGTGAAATCTAAATACTGTAAATGCAAAGGGATGTGCTTTATATGTAGCGTGAACTTTTGATAGTAGAATCTATATGATCTACCTATGCTGACTCACATTCTTCCCATATCCAATTAAATTCAATTCTTTATTGTCAATGCACAACATTGTGCAGCAAAATTGAATCCCTTATCTATTCCCTTATCAGTGGTGAAATTTAATTTTTTACTACCGGTTCTGTGGGCGTGGCCAAAGGATTAAACATCACCAAGCATAGAAGTAAACTTCAACAAAGTTACTATGTAATAACGGGAGAGGCAGTGAGCAAGGCAATAAAGATTAGGCTAGAAACAATTGCTTTATTTACAGGATTAACCCTGTAAAGTTAATCTTTACAGGATTAATCCTGCAAAGTGGGAAAAAAGCCAAAGGAGATTTCTTCTAATAACCGGTTCTATAAAACCGGTGCAAACCGGCTGAATTTCACCTCTGTCCCTTATCAATATTTATTATGAGCATTAACTTCAGAACAGCCTGTTTTTGTCTATCTCTACCTCCAGATGCATGTAGGAACTGGTGCAATGACTGTTTCAATTTTCACCATGAAAATGCTTGTAGATCTATGCCAGCTTTTGATTGTATATGTATTCTGCCTTTTTGATTTCTATAATCCATATCCAATAGGACAGGGCAACATACTTTATGGTTTAATTAGACAAGACAAATAAAAGAAAGAATAGAATTCTTCATTGGCCAAGTGTGATTGGACACACAAGTAATTTGTCTTTGGTGCATATGCTCTCAGTGTACGTAAAAGGAAACGGTACATTCATCAGGAATCATAAGATACAACACTTAATAATAGTCGTGGGGTACAAATAAGCAATCAAATCATACTAGGAGACAATAATCAATATTAATCGTAAGGATACAAGCAACAAGTTATAGTCATAGTGGGGTGTGTGGGTGATGGAACGATGAGAATAGTAGTAATGCAGATTTAATAGTTACACCATGTTGAGGGAATTATTTGTTTAACAGAGTGATCGCTGGGAAAAAGCTGTTCTTGTGTCTAGTTGTTCTTGTGTGCAGTTCCCTATAGTGTCATTTTTAGGGTAGGAATTGAAACAATTTATGTCCAGGATGTGACTGGTCCTTAAATATTTTCTCAGCCCTCTTTTTGACTCATGCAGTATACAGGTCATAGAATCGAAAAAGAAAAGGCATAGAATCTGGAATTAAATAAAAATCAAATGTTTTATCTGTTCTGGACAGATTTTAGAAACCTCCTCTGTATGCCAACTTCTTTGCCAAAACCCAACTGACTAGAGTAAGTAACAGAAAATGGTTTCCATGGAGATATAGTTGTTACTCGTCAAGGCTCCCAAATACTGAATGGAAGGTAATTTTGAGCATACTTAGCAGTATCCAAAATATTAAAATATTGCAAGGATTAAAAATATAAACAGATGTCAACTCCTATATATTCTGTTTACCTGACAGCAATATTTTATGTATTACATTTATGCTCCACTTGTTGTTAGCTGCGAAGTTGTGTCCGACTGATCGCGACCCTATGGACAACTTTCCTCTACCATCCCCCGGAGTCCATTCAAGCTCATGCAGACTGCTTCAGTGACTCCATCCAGCCACCTCATTTTCTGCTGTCCCCTTCTTTTGCCCTCAATCGTTCCACTACAATAAAGTTATTTTTCAGTGGTTTACAAAGAAGAAAACACTTAAAACACACGCATAACTCAAAGTTTTGTAGTACTGAAATAATAAAACAAACATAAAAGATGGTTGTCAACAAATGAAACCGTTCTCTGGAATATCATTTATCTTCAACATCTTGACATTCAAGAAGGGATGGCCCCATTACAGAGAAACTTCAGAGTTTCCATTGAAAGCAATGCTTTTCCATAATTTTCTAGTGGTGAGTTAGGATTAATAGATTTTCCTTAATAAATTGGGCCAATTCAGGTCATAGCAGGCAGTCTTGCAAGCACTCAGGTGCCAAACTGTAAAAGGCTTTAAATATGGGCATGGTTTGTCACCGTTTTCCTTCAAAATGTGTTTTTATTTCCCGATAAAAGCCCTGGTATTTTATTTCCCTTATAGCCCTGGAATTTTCTGATAGTCTCCCATCTAAGCATTAAGCAGAGCCATCCCTTCTTAGGTTT
Organism: Myanophis thanlyinensis; assembly: GCA_017656035.1. Classification (NCBI taxonomy): domain Eukaryota; kingdom Metazoa; phylum Chordata; class Lepidosauria; order Squamata; family Homalopsidae; genus Myanophis; species Myanophis thanlyinensis. The sequence continues at coordinate 3,884 of JAEANM010000790.1, forward strand.
TTCAAGGTAAGCCAAGGTCCACTAGATGTGACCTTCCATAGATATTCAAAAGAGTATATTCTCAAATGAATTAAATTTATTGGCAACCCATCATTAAGAGATACTGGGCGATATTTGGGTTTCTGGCACTCGTTATTTTTAAAAATCTGCTCCATTTCAGTTTTTCCGCTGTCTCTAAGTAAAAATTCACCACTAAACAAGCACCCCATTTTTTTCACCACACGCCCTCTTTTCAACAACTATACACAGAAACATTATTTTGCTACCTTAAGTCAAAGCATTAACCCTGTGGAAAGAGCTTAAGAGCTCTTTCAGGAACTGCGGGACAAGAGGAAGGAAGGAGGCAGGGCAACCCAAGTTCGGGACTGAATCTTCCTTGATCTCGCCGTTGAATCCTAGAGCCGGCACCTCTTTGCGGCGCCCTCCCTGCTTCCTTTTCCACCGGGTTTTCTGCAAATAGAGACCGAGGCTGTTGCCAAGGCCTAAGCCGGCCGCCACAAGATTTGAAGTTGCTGAAAAACAAACCGATCAAGAAAGAGCAGCCGAATAAAAGCACAAGACGCCGCAGTCACGGCTGCCTCCCACTTCTTGCGGCCGCAAACTGCCAGATTCAAACTAGCCAATAGGGTTCCAGGTTGAGGAGGCGGGCGCTCTCGGTGGAAACCAATGACGAGCCGGGATATTGGGAGGTGTGGACATCCTTAGTGATTTCAAACGGTGGCGAGGAGAGGCCTGGGGTTTCCACCTTTCTCCTTGGCTTCGGTAAGTGTCCTTTTTCTCCGTCAGTGACTATCCCAGTAGCCGGGAAGTCTTGGGGCTGCAGAGCAGAGTCACCGGTATGAGGAGGTCCCGCTCCAGCCTTCTTCTTCACGGGGCAATTCGCTCACTCGACAGCGAGGCGTAAGGCCCCTCCCATGGGTGCTATGGATGCCCTGGGAACCCAAAGCCAGAAGCCGATCTGTGTGGCTTGCGCCGTTTGAAGCCCCGCTTCTCTTTTACATCGGGTCCTGTGTGGCTGGTGAGGCTCTGGCAGGGCTAGCTGTGGGATCTAACGAGGCGTTTTTCCTGTGCAGTGGGCGTCTCCTCTTTCAATAGGTACCATCACCCAGACCGGTGTTTTCAGGTGCTGAACCACCAACTAGCCCGCTTGATATCATCCTAACAACGTGTGAATTAGTCCGGGTGGTTAGCGGGGATGAGTTGTAGAAATGGTGGGCAGGCCTGCTGTCCCAACAGCCTTTTGTCTGGTAGAAGAAAGTGGGGAATTTAGCTTACTGGCTATTGAGCCAGTTAGTAATGTGTGACCCGATTATTATCAATGCAGTTTTAACAGAGTTGGAAGGGACCTTGTAGGTCATCTAATCCAATTCCCCCACCCTCCCACCCCAAGTAGGAGACCTGACACCATTTCTGACAGATGGCAGTCCAGTCTCTCCAGTTCCCACTGGTTAAAGGAAAAAGTCAGCTTTGTTAAGTAGATGAAGCCATTACTATTCTTAATATTTTGCTAGTAGATTATTTTGCAGGATGGATGAGTGAATGGCCATCATTATTTGAAGACGCCCGTGCCACCACTTGCTCATCCGCTCTTTTCCTTGGAAGTAGAAACTGGTGGGAAAAAAAGGCACTGCCTTAGGAACAGCACCACTAAAGGCAAAAACATTGAAATATTTCAAAAGGAGTCTGATCCCACCAATTGCCAATTAGATGTTATAAGCTACAATTAATGCCCAGTGGGTATCCTCCCCAAAGACTTGGGGACTTAGCTGCTACCTAAAGTCTTAGACAATGGCTTCTTTCCATTCTTCAACTAAAGGAACACAGCATAAAACCACACTCCTGCTTACTCACTTCCTTGTATAAGTAAATGACTTTTAGGAGTTGCCACTGTTAGCGTTATGAAGAAAGTTTTACATGAACTATATTTTCATAAAGAGAAAATAAGCATTCTTAGCTTTGTTTCCATACTGAAGAACCTGTCATATATATATATATATATATAGGTACATTGAAAATGAAAGAGTAAATAATCCCAATTTTATCATATCATATATGCACAATTATCTGCAGCAGAATCTTTTCCTCCTCCCAGAGGGGGGAGTTTGCTAATAACTATAGCCACTACCCAAAAAGAGACAAATGAACATGCAGAAGTTTATTTTTGATCATGGTTACTTCTCATGTGTTATGATGTGTAATAATTGAGCAACAGTGGAAGCTGAAAGTAGTTGCTACTGATTTTTCACATTGGTTTCTCGGCTGTCTTCATTTCTTGGCAGTAGCTGAACTTCCTCAGATTTATTTTTTGAAAAGAGGTAGATGGAGATAAGAACGTAATAAAAACTGGGCTCAATGGTCAGTAAGCCTTTCTCTCTTGCTTGCATAATCCAGAGTTATTTGTAGTATTCAGTAATATGCAAAGGGAACTTTGGGAGAGTTTTACTGTTAGTTTACTTTTACTGTTAGTTTCTCCTTTTGGAATTATGACACCTGTATAGTTATACTACTATTATCTTTCATATAGCAAGCCCCTTGTAAGTTTTTTACATTTTGGAAACACAATATCTTTTAAAGTTTGTATTTTAAACTGAAATTTGTGCTTTATTTCTAAGCAAGGGTTTCAAAAATATAAAAACCTGCTATATCTGAAACAAGTATGAAAAGATAGCCTAAGAATCTGGTTTAAATATTTGATAGTGATGTCTTGAAATCTGAATTATATAAACTCTCCATGAAATTGATAGTGTCTCAAAGGACAAACTATTAAAATGTTAAGGATGCTGAAGCCATTTTCCTTTTCTCTCTCAATGTTTCCTTCATTATGGTTGCTAAGTGCCCTTTATTCCAGAACTTGGAAAGTCAATAGAACATAATGGATTGCTATTTCAGAACAAGGTTGTTCTTAACATTCTCTAGAACATGCTATAATGTCAGAATATCTTTCCTCAATGTCTTAATCAAATATTGGTGTACTGAAAGATCCAGGGACTGCATTATTTCTAATAGCAATTTCTCTGTCATGGTAATAACATCTACAAGATTCTTACAGTTTATTGGTAGGTTTCATACCCACATTTAGGGATCCCTGAGACCAGGGGTAGCTTTATGATCTGGATCTTGCACCTGATTTTTAGATTTCTGGATGTAGGTACTATGGTAGACTTAAATGCTTATGAATGGAGTGCATGTTAATCCCTAAGAATGTTTCATTTGAATGGGATCATATTTTAAGTGATAGGTTAACATTGCATAAAGCAGAAAATTAGTAAATAAGTGCTGAAATAATCTTATGCTTTCAGTAAAGACTGGTTTCTTCAGTTTTTAGTTGTGGTTATGTGCTGAGAAAAAATGCAAAAGGGCTTGTTTTATATACTATTTGAAAAAAAATGTTCTTTAGTTTGATAGTAGATTGTTTATTTTCCTTTTTAAAAACCATCTTTGGTTTTTATTTAAAGTCATAGTTTTTATTAAAAAATATAGGGGTGAGAATGCTAAAAATGGCAACAGATGCCAGACTAACACTTATATGTATATTGTGATATATGTATTGCAGACCCTGTACAAAAGGAATAAAGCTTACAACATGATGCTGCTTTCAGCAGCAAGATCTTATGGATACTCATGGCTATGACTATGTACACATTGCTGGACTAAAAGTGAGGAGACCTGAGTTCTAGTCTACCCTGATCTACAAAATCTTACTGGACAACTTAGGGCTATTTTGTTGTTTCTCAGTTCAACCAATCTCATAAGGTTCTTGCTGTGTGGAAAAAAAGAGAGCACTGTGTACATCATCTTGAGCTCCTCTACAAAAGGTGGGATATAAATCAAACTTTTGAGTTTAATGGAACTTTGTGCATAGAATTCTTAAAATAAGCATTTTAGAAGTGAAAATAATAGTTCAGAGGAGCTGTCAGAAGGAAACCAATAGTGTCAAAATTTGTGTTCTTGCTGATTACACTTGTAGCGAATACTGTTTCATTGAATGTTCTTTCACCAAATGTGCCCATTTTCCAAATATTGTAAAAAAGATAGGTATTCGTTTGTACCTGTTTCTTACTCGCTACACATTTCTAACATACAAAAAGCTTTGAAATGTTAAAGAAACGGACTTTTAAGGGTTTTGCATTTTCTGCCAATGAATGAATAATTCCTATCCAGGTGCTGTATTTGTTACAGTATTTACCTTTGGGTTAATTTATCCTTAAAAGGATTTTAAAGGGGGGAAAGCGCTTGCATCTGAAATATGGATTCTTTAGTTCACACGCTGTAAAGCAATACTGTTTAATTTTCTTGTAAAGTGGAAGCAAGATAACTCAAACTAATTATATGAGATTAGAATAGAAAATGAACACTGCATTGACTTTGTCAGTTGAGCCCACAGCTGTATCTTGTTACAATTTTAACATGGCAGGGCAACTGTTAGAAAATTAGACATTTGTGGGGGAAATAATTGGTGGCCAGAAATTATCTCTCTAGGTTTTTTTTTTTTAAGAATAGCCAAGTCTAAATTCAGAAAACCAGGCTCTCAAGGCTGGCAGTGAATTTCCAGGCTTTGTTTCAGTATAGAAAAATATATATTATCCACTGAATTGGATGGGTGGGTAGGTTGTTACCTGCGTAAAGAAAGTTTTTCTGGGTCCCCCCCTCCCGCCCCGTATCTCTTACTCTGTGGGTACTCAGAGTAGGACCCATCGCGCGTCTTCCGCCTTGCAGGCTGTGTAAAAAAAAAAAAGCTGCGGGACTTGAAACCTAGGCGCGCTGCACTTGTTGCATCCCAAACGGTTTTTAATCCGGCCGATATATAGGCGCATATGAACGACTGCAGCCGGACAGCCGGTTCTCTCCCGGGAGTTAGCAAGCAGCCGGGACGCCGAACAATTGAAGGCGCCTCTTGAAGTCATTACTTCGCATTCCTGCCTCCCCCCCCCCGCGCGAATGACTCTTGCCCCCCCCTTTCTCACCGCCCAGGCGAACCGCGAAGGTGGCTGCGCGCATGCTCCTTCCTGGGAGGCGGACACCCCTGCCTTTGTTTGTCACATGGGCCGGAGAAAGCCCCGCTCTCAGGTGCGGTGGGAGTCGGAGCCTGGCGTCGCCGGCTGCAATGCCCTCCGCCCCGCCTCGGAGGAGGGGCCTGCCTGCCTTTTTGCCGGTAGGAGATGCAGTTGCCCGCCCGCTGGCTCCTTTTTAAGCGGGGCTACCGGGGGGGCTGGGTAGAAGGGAAAACCGCGGCCTAGCTCAGACCGGGTAAGTCGTCGGCTCCGGGGCAGGGCGGCGACCGATCTAACGGCGGGGGCCTAAAGCTTCAGCACCGCGGTTTGCTAAGCTGGGCTGTTGGCAGAAACAATGCCCGGGGAGCGGCCTGCTTTGCTACTCAGCGGCGCGTTTGACTTCGGAGTAGATTCAGAGGTGCAGGAGAGCGGTTGGGTTTTGTTTTGGTTCTCCTCCTCCTTCCCTCCCCGGGAGTGTCAGCAGTGATCGGTGATGCTGAATTCGTCAGTGTCGTCCGACCGAGCTGCAGCTCCCGGGAGATGTGGGTGGTCCCTTCTGTTGGGGCGGGAAACGAGAAGAGAATCGCGATTATTCTCCTCCCGGCAAAGAGAGCTCTGGCGATGTCGCCGACCCAGAGCTGTGCCTCTTGGCTTGTGGGCAGGGGCAAGGGGTGTGATTTTGGATAAGGGAAATTATTGATGGGGCATATACCGAAATTACTGAGAAGGCGGGCTAGGTTAGGTACTGAGAACAATGAGATGCCTCTTAAGATCATCAGAAATAACGAGATGAGACTTCCAATTGACATTCCCGGCTCCATTGATGTTAGTGGAACCGGGTGCTATAAATAAAATGAGGGCATGGATCATGAAAGAGAATGGCATTTATACAGGGTGTATAAATATATTGCTCTTCCTAGTCAGAAAATACTGGATTTATGCCTTAAAATACTCTACTGTATATTGTACTTGTGAGAGAAATTTTTTGGAAGAATGTCCTTGAAACAAGCTATGGCTTGCCTTATCAGGGAAATGGGCAGACTAGAAATAACAGATCAGGAGAGAATGTTGTGGTTAATCTTCAGTGAGCTTGCTCCCTTTGTTTTCAAGAGTAGGGAAATCTTTACAGCATCTCAGATTTTTCTGAATTGAATTGAAAGACAATGACAGGGTTTACTAAGTGTTAGGCCATAATATAGTTTGCTTGGTTTTAATTTAGTGCTTTCCATAAAGCAAATTAAGCCAATTTTAGCTCATTATTTGGGTCAATATGCATAAATCCCATTGTTAGATGGTAGAAGCAAGTAAGTGACATAATTGAAGAGTTTATTTTTAAAAATGCTGTGCTGTAACTTACATTATGTTGCACACCAGACTGTTTTTAAAATCATGGTTTAGTTCATAACCAAGGTGCATAGTTAGCGTCTCTCATGCTAAACCATATATTTGTGTTATACTCACAGGGATTGGATTTGTCTGAGGCTATGTTGCAAGCAATCAAATATATAGCATAGTTAATATATTTATATATACACAGAGATATATAATAGCATTATAGGTAGTCTTCAACTTAAAAGCATTCATTTAATGATGGTTCAAAATTACAACAGCAATGAGAAATGTGACTTATGTTAGTTTTTCATACAAGTGTTGCATTATCACTTTACCATGTGATGATATTTTGGGTGCCTGGCAACTGGCATGTATTTATGACTGTTGCAGAGTCCCAGGGGTCATGTGATCACCTTTTGTGACCTTTCAACAAGAAAAGACAATGCAGAAACTAAATTCACTTAACAATTGTGTTACTAATTCAACAACTGCAGTGATTTGCTTAACAACTGTGGGTCGTAAGGCCCAATTGCAGTCGTAAATTGAGAATTACCCGTATTCTTCCTGCTGAAGGCCCCTATCCTAGCCTTTTGAAAAGCGCCAAAGACTTGTCTTTTCCTCCAAGCTTTGGGATAAGATGAGGTGACTGCATGTCAGAAGCTTAATTTGGTGCCAGGTGTTAGTTTTTAATGTTTGTAGTATAAATAGTTTAATAAGTAATAGTTCAATTAGTAGCTTAATCCATATTGTTTTAATTTGTGATATATTCATTTTATTTTTTTAAAAAAAGCATTTATATAGCTGCCCAGAATTTGGTACAAGATGGGCAGGTAGGTAAGTATTTTAAAGAAATATAATATTTGATTTGTTGATAGATTTTTTACCTTGGCTGATGAGTATATATGTATGGGTTTTTTTATAGTTATTTTAATATCCCAAAGATACTTTTTCAAGAGGCAACTGGACTTTCTTGTTTTTCTTTGAAGATGGTTTACTTCAAAGAAAAACAAGAAAGTCCAGTGGCCTCTTGAAAAAGCACTTTTGGGACAACCACAACTTGGATTGAGAATCTCCATAGACATTTATTTTAATAGTGTTTTCTTTTTGTTATTAGATACCTAGTGTCTGCAAGGACTCTATAAATTACAAGGATGGACATATAGATTGAAATAAATAAAGCCAAAATCAAGAGAATGGGGTTAATCAACTGTGTGGTTTAAATAACCCATAGCCAAGTATGCACCAAACCCAACTACTTTGTTTAATATGATGACACTTATGTGATTTGTACAACAGAGTGGTTAAGGAGCTGACTTGAACCAATCACATTTTGATTTAGGTCCCAGATTGTTCATTGGTTATTTAGCTGAGTTTGGGCTAGTCACTCATCCCAATCTAGTTCATATAATTATTGCTGGATGTATAAAATTAGATGTGGGAGGGGATATCAGGATAATATGGAACTGAGTTGTTACAAAAAATATATCTCAATCTTGTGAAAGTTGGAAGCATGAGAAAAATTTAAGAACAATGCTGTGTTGATTTGGGTTAGAAATTTCAACAGTTTTTTGTTATAATAAATAACCTTAATAACATTAAAGTACTTTCTGAGATTCCTAGCAGTTCCTATTTCCTGACCCCTTGTCATTTCAAAGGGTTGATGGCAGAAGACCTTCCGTGTATTAGATTTAAACCTTCAAATAAAAGTTAGAATAATGTATATGGTTATAAATTTTCACATAATTATGCTTTGGACCTATTATAAAGTTTTAGTGAAAACTGTCCATGTTAATCAGTTCCAGAATTAATTCTTAATATAACTTTATTTAAAAAACAACTTGTCTTTTTAAAACAAAGACTAGACAAATATCTGTTAGGTTGGATCCAATCACCTAAATCACTGCCAATTCTATATTATTTATATACATTTATTTTACAGTAGTTTTGAGAAAGGAAATCCTGCACTTGAGTCATAGTTAAGAAAAACAAAGTCAGTAGTAAGATGCACCATATACTGTAGAGAAAGTTTTAAGGAAATCTTAATGTCACCTCTCTTTTTAGTATATTTGCTAGGTAGTCCAGAATGAACATTGTAAATATTTTTTTCTGCATATATATCTGCCCACATAGCAACTGTGAAATATAAACAAAAATCTGAGTGTGTTTAATCTGAGATGCACTGCATTGAAAGTATTGAGTTAATGCTGGATAGTTGGGGAAGCTTCTATTAACAATTATTTTTCTTTCCTGTCATAGTCCTTTACAGTGAATACCTGCAAGCCCTTTAAGCCCCACCCATCCATGCAGCTTACTCAACCAGAATAAATATTAATGGGCGGAAGAGATGCAGAGTAGTCACTGGCATAGTCCCAATGTTGCTTAGTCGTAACAGAAACCACTTCTGGGCATGTGCCAAAAAATATCCTGAAATTTGGCCTGAACTTTGAGTGAAAGAGAATGAAACACTACAGGGTGGGACATGGAGAAGACTACCTTGGTAAATCCATTTAGATGTATAATGTTCTTCCACTCCCTAATTTTTCCAAGAGTAGATTTTGTTTCATTATCTGTGGTTAGTCAAAATATTTTGTTGTGTTGCTTTCCGAAGAAATTGGCGAAGTGACTATTTTTACTTCTGACAGCTATATGGGTATTTCTACATACTTTTGATAAACGCAGTATAGAAACAATTTGAAATTGCCATCTTTGGAATGCTGAGTTGTTTTTTTTCTCTTTATTCGTGTAGTCTTACTTGTCTCCTTTCCAAGCAGTAATCAGCTCTCACTCTATTTTTTTGAGACCAGTGAAGTTTAACTGGGTGCTGTCATCTGCTGAGAGACATAATGTTGAATGTTGTTAAAATGACAAATAATCCCGTGATAGAAACATTTCTGTTGCATAACAATTAATTAGATTATTGGAGTCTGATTGATTTTCTGAATGTGTAAATACAGTGGCAGTGGTACAGAATTGAGTGTAATAATAGAAAGTCTTGTGGTTTTCTGCTATTGAATGAATTCGTCAAGGTTTGATTTGTCCAGAGAAAATAGAGGCAAGATGATAGAGGTTCTGGAATTTTTGTAAGAGAGTAGTAACATACTATTTCTTGCTTTTTTCTTTCAATGGTTTAAAATGACTTGGGAAGTGTTAAGCTGTATACTGTAATTGAATATGTTACCGAGGAATAAAATTATTTGGATATATTTCAGAATATATTCATATATACACTTATTTAGTAAGTGTTGAAGATTTAATGATACCTAAAATAGTAGAAACCTTTAAATAAATATTGTTACCATTAGTAAAATGTAAAATATTAAATGTTTAAAATATTCTGATAATTTGTTGCATTTTAAGAGCTTTTATATATTTCACTAAAGCATATAGTGATGTATATTGACTGAGTCCATCAAATTAATTAATATGGTGTAGATTAATTAGCCTTGGAAGTGATTTAGATAGGTATATCATTAAATAAATTTATTTTTAAAGTAAAGCATGACTAATTTGCAATCCATAATAGTTTTATTTATACAATATATCAAAAAATAAACTCACATGTTGACATGGCACACTATGTGGATCCAGATAGTGTATATCAGGGGTGTCAAATTCAAGGCCTGAAGGCTGGATCCGGCCCTTGGGGTGCTTAAATCTGGCTCATAGGGCCGGCCTGGAAATAGCAAAGGATCGGCCTGCAGTGCCTCTGGCAACCAAAGCTGGGGGGGGGGGGAGGGGGAGAGCTGCATGAGAGGCCCCTGCACCCTGTTTTGGCCGGCAAAGTGCTTCAAGAGGCCATCCATCCCATCTCCCTCCCCCCGGCTGGTGCATGGAGTACTACAATGCTGATCTGGGCCCCCGAAGAAATCCAGTTTGACACCTCATTATATGGAGATATTCCTCGTATGTAAATACAAACTAAAACTAGTTACAGTCATTGATCAAGATAAACATTATTGCCTACAGAAGCAGAATCCATTAAAGTATAAATAATGTACAACTTTCTATACTAATTTTATCAATCTGTTCCTTTTCCTTTCAAGTCACCATGCCCCTCCCCATCTCCTAGCACTTTGTTTCTAATTAAAGTTTTCCTTTCCTGGCTAACAAGCAATCACACTTTTTAAAGACAAATGACTAAGATGGAACTGAGAAAAATAAGACTAAGTCTCTAACAATATGCTTCATTTCCAATAGGAAAGGTGGGATAGAGAGATTGATTCTATTATCTATATGGTGTTGTACTCAGTAATATTGTACATTTATTATTATATGCAAGATTGTAACAGTACAGGTAGTCTTCTACTTACAACTACAATTGATCCCAAAATTTCTGTTATTAAGTGAGACATTTGTTAAGTGAGTTTTGTCCCATTTTACAACTTTTGTTGCCACAGTTAAGTGAATCACTGCAGTTGATAAGCTAGTAATCCAGTTGTTAAAGTGAATCTGGCTTCCCCATTGACTTTGGTTGTCGCAAACGGTGATCACATGACCTTGGGACACAACAACGGTCATAAATTGAACCAGTTGCCAAGCATCTGAATTTTGATCACATGATCATGGGGATTCTGCAACGGCTGTAACTGAAAAATGATCATAAGTCACAACTCAGTACCGTTGTAACTTTGAACGGTCATTAAATGAACTATTATAAATCGAGGACTACCTGTAATGTGTTGTATCCTTTATGAACGTTATGAAAAGCAATCCCTCTATAACAGCCTTTCTCATCTGGCACGCCCTCAGGATGTATGTGAGCTTACTATAAAGACCTACAATTCCCAACACTGAGAATTTTGAGAGATGTTTCAGGAGGGTGACAAAATTGCAATGTTTGCCTATTTAAAATATCTTTCAAATTAATTATATAGTAATCAGTAATAAAATTTAACAAAATTAAAAATGCTTGGAAAAGATTTAGTTTTTGAGCCTGTTCCTGTCAAATTCTCTGTTCGAAACATTAACAAGAATACCTTTCTTGAGAAGAGAGGGATATTTGCACGAGTAGTTTTGCTAGTTTAATGAACTGTTTTTAAGGGAAACGTATAAACTGCCATCCTGTCTTAGCAGTTGTGAGAACGCTCTAGAATGAGCACACTATTTTGATACTGCTCTTAGTAAATGGAGCAAATGATAGTAATACTCTTTATCACTGCGTCTCATCTGTAACAAGGTATTTTGACACCAGAAATGAGAAAGGAGGCATTGCTAATAGCTGAAACAAAAACTGTTGTCTCCTCAGTCCAGCCTCAGCCCCACCTAGAGTATATTGTCATATAGCCTGGTGACTTGGCTTATTGACATGTGCTTTTTATAGGCTGCTTCCACGCAGCGTGCAACATTATAATTTTGGCCAGCTATATATTTTGAAACTAGGTTTTACTGTTACACTTTTAGTATTCATCCTGTTTTTCTTCTCTTCGTACCGTTACCAAAAATGGACTCCTAAGAAACTATATCTGTTTTAAATAGAATATATTCATATTTGAGCCTAGAATTTGGATTTGGAATATAGAGTCAAAATATACAGAATATATGAAATCATAGCTAAAATTATTTGGTGCTGATATTAGGTAGCCTGTAGTTTTTAATGTTAAATTTCATTCAGATCCTATTATTATCATGTATGTTCATTTCTATTGGGTTCATACGTTTCAGAAAGCCTTTTCAATTGTTATTTTTGGTATTTCCTAGATATTACAGTGAAGAACTACAAGAAACTGAAGCATCATGGCAGATGATAGTGAATGGATGAAATTACCCATTGATCAAAAATGTGAACATAAGGTAAGTAAGATTCCCTGTTTAAGGAACTGGCACTTCCCTACTTACTGAGTGATACATTGTTTTTAGTTTAAGGAGAGAACAAATGTTAGAATCGTATTTTGAAAATCTTTCCATATACTAGTTGAATTCAAATGCATTTTATCAAATTTGAAACTGTCTCCACAAGAGCTACAGTTAGTCCTCAACATAAAACAGTTCGTTTAGTGACTGTTCAAAATTATAATGGCACTGGGAAAGGTGATTTATGGCCGTTTTTCATACTTACGACCATTGCAGCATCCCCATGGTCACATGATTTACATTCAGGTGCTTGACAACTGATTTATATTTATGATGGTTGCAGCATCCTGGGGTCATGTGATCAGCTTTTGGAACCTTCTGACAAAGTCAATGGGGAACTCTGATTCACTTAAAATCCAATTTAACAACTGCAGTGATTCACTTAACAAATGTGGCAATAAAGGTCATAAAATGAGGCAAAAATCACTTAACAAATTCCTCACTTAGCAAGATAAAACTTGGGCTCAATTGTGATCATAAGTCGAGGACTACCTGCATTTTTTCTTGGCTACATTGTGACATTTATTTATTGTCATTTATCTATTTAGAGTAACAAAACATATACATTCTTATTTTTAGGGGAAAAATAAGGAACAGATCTTCTTATAAATATGCTTTCATCTGAGGTCAATTCTAGGGTTTAAAAAAATTGAATTTCTGCCCTGTAATCCAGTAATTGTAAGTGGTGATCAGAGCAAATGTTAAATGGTGGTCTCTGTTTATATATTTATATCTTTTAATGTTTACACAAAAATAAGACTTCATGGTTCAGCTCTTGTTTCAGAGCAGTTTTCCTTCTCTAAATTTTTCTGGACTCCTCTTTTTGTCCTGTAACTGATATAATTTGTATCTCTTCAAATCGTTAAGTTATCCAATTAAGATTCTTTGAGTTCATATTTTTGCTGTCTGTTGTGGCCCAGACTTCCAACGTCGTATCCTCTAGTGCAAATGTTCCTAAACTTTTTGCCATCACATCTCTCTTTAGTGTGATCTTAATGTACATGCGTCCACTAAAATTCTAAACATAAAAATGGAGACAAATAATCAATGAAAAATTATATAGTGGTACTCTGGAAAAGGTGAATTTATTATCACATTGTATGACTAAAAGGTTCTTTAGGAAACTTAGGAATTTGGAAAAGAGAGTTAGAAACTTCTTTCCCTCTTCATACATGCCAGTTTTGTTTGGAGTACAGTAATATTTGCCTGTTTTAGTTGCTGTAAGAAACAGCTGGGTTCACATATCATGCTAAGCATTTGATATAATTTAATTATCATATTTTGTGAACTTAGTCATTGAATTTGTTACCCATGGGTTAAAAATGTCAGTTGTGAAAATAAACTTAAAAAGTGCTTTAGTTTATATGTGGATCTGGCTTATTTAATCAGCATGTGGGGAAGAAAAGGAAGCAGCAGACAGACTCCATGCTTGTTCGTTGCTTCACAGTATGTTTTATAAAACGGAAGCCATTTTCTCAAAATATAATACCTGACTGGCATAATGATTAAAATGATAAATTTAACAGGTCCTAATTTTTTTCTCTAGGAAATTATTATTTTTTACAAGCTTCCACAAAGCCACAAACTCTTTATTTCATTTTTTTTCCACTCTGGTGGTATCTATGTTAGCCAGGCAAGTGTGAGATTTAAATCATTACTTCCTCCAATTCCACATATTCATTTTAGACCAACTTTCAAACTATTTCTAAAACATGTTCTCTTTGTGTTGAACTTTGCTTTCATTGTACACAATTTTTTTTCAACAAATTACCTTACAATGAAGCCATGATGATATATTTCTAAAATTAGAAGTTTAGCAATGATTGGGACTGACTCCAGTGCTTCTACCCTATTTTAGGGATGAAAAAGAAAGGTTGGATATTGTTACGTAGTCATGCTGTTTGTAACAATAACCCAAGATTTATTATGTGAGAGCAGAAATTGGTTGGTATCAGTTTTACAGCATGCCATTTTCATCTTGGACAATTAGCAAAAAATAGATGGCACAAAAGTACAGGAAAGATATCAATATGGGCTTCTATTTTAAGAGAATCCTATGACTGATTTATCCAGTTTTGCAATAAATAAAGATTTATGAAGATGTAGATACTTACTAAAAATATATTTGTATCATTTTCTTTCTTTTTTGTCTGTGATTTCATATTTCTTACATAGGTAATTCCTACAAAACTTTTCTTTGTATCTTTACAGAAGTTTAATTATCTAAATTAAATTTAAAAAATAAAAAATAGTAATTCAAAATAATAAATAAATTAATAAGAAAACAAAAACAAGAAAAACCATCGAAGGGCAAATTCAGTGGACCACTAGATCTTTTTCTGCCATCAGTTTTCTATGTTTCTAAATTAAGTTGAAATAACATTAGCAGAATAAGTTATTATTTATGTATCTTAATGTTGGTATACGTTTGCTGTATAATGATATTTACTTAGGGCATGTCATGTATTTTAAAAATTTATTCAAATAGTTTAAAAATATCAGACAGAGTTTGTTGTAAAGGAGAACTATTAAAAAAATTGAGATTCCCTATTCTGCCTGCTGCTCTTTTTTCCCCTTCGCTGTATCTGCCCTTATCTCTGCACCTCTCTCACAGCAATTAGCAACAGAAGTCAACATATGGTGGCAGCATTTTGGAGGCATGACAAAAATGATGCGGAGGTCTGAAGAGGGGGAGTAAAACATTGCTAGATTTGTGAAGAAAACCTCATGGTGTTATTTTCAAAATTATTAGCTTTGTATATGATAGTTCAGATGAGATAGAAATTTCCCCTCACTGATTTGTATGACTATTGTACTGTAAATGCCAATCATGACTAAAGCAGTTAAAGAACTCTTCAAGGGTGTTCTAGGGACTGCAGATAGTACATCTGATAAATGCTGCGGAATTTTAGTATGTATTTGGATACCCATTATTTGAATACTTACAAGGAAAACTACAGTACCTCAGTATTAGTTGAAAAAAATATATAGTTGGCTCTGTAAGAGAATAGCATATAATTCTCTGAGGTCATGCAGGGATGTAATTGATTTATTTCCTTCTTCCTAGGTATGGAAAGCCAGATTAAATGGTTATGAAGAAGCATTGAAGCTGTTTGAAAAAATAGAAGATGAAAAGAGCCCTGAATGGTCCAAATACCTTGGACTTATAAAAAAATTTGTGACAGACTCAAATGCAGTAGTTCAGCTGAAAGGATTAGAAGCTGCACTTGCTTATGTTGAAAATGCTCACGTAGCAGGAAAGTAAGTCATTTGTATTTGTACTTTAGAAGAACTCTTGCTCCAACTAATGAGCTTAAGATCCCACATTATATATCAGTTTTGAACAGTTCCAAACATTATAGAAGTTACAACAGTGCTTTAGATAATTTCTTCAGAGCCATAAGGCTAAAACTGTACAATGAAATCTATACCATAAATCTTTTTGGAACATTCCTACAGTATATCATTCATTTAATACCCAGTTTGAAATGATTTTCTCTAATCAAATAAAAGCTGACACCTTCTCTACTGCATGGGTACCAAATGTAAGGAGCCTTGGTGGCACAGTGATTAGAGAGCAGTACTGCAGTATAGCAGTACTTTTGCTGTCTGCCAGTTCAAATCCCACCAGGCCAAGGTGGGTAAAAGGAGGACCCAGATTGTTGGGGGCAATATGCCGATTCTGTAAACTGCTTAGAGAGGACTGGAAAGCACTATGAAATGGTATATAAATCTAAGTGCTATTGCTATCTTATACACCAAAAAATACAATAGATCATATTTACTCCTTTTTTATATAATTATCCCATCCATTGAAACCAGAAGTTACAAATTCATTTGTTTTCATTTTTACAGTGTCTATAAGAGGTTTCTAATCAAAAATAATTTTTCATAATGTCTTTTATCTAATCAAAGAAGTTAATTTCTCCATTTCAACAAAATCTCTCAAATTCAGCAACCATTCCTCAATTGTGGTAGCTTCAGACCTTTTAATCTCTATGCATACAGTAATCTCACTGCTATGATCATATATTGAGATAATTTTCCATGGCTTTTTTTGAACTGTTTAGCCATTAATCCTAAAAGAAAAAGTTCTGGCTTCAATTGAGTAATGTTTATGAATGGATTGTTAATAACTGTCATTGAATGCCC
>JAEANM010000790.1:20218-32217 GCA_017656035.1 Myanophis thanlyinensis
AAAAAAAAACCAAAAAAAAAAAAACCCCAAACCCTTAACATTTCAGGGAATTTTTCAGTTTTCCAGAACTGTTAGGAATATTTCAAATCTTTATTCAATATGCATTGAAACCAATCTTAACCTCGATAAATTGCAATAAATATAACAATATACTGAAGAATCCTGTGTTTAATGGAAATGAAGTATTGATTGACATTATTGCGATGAGAGGAAATCAAATTGTTTGTTCTGTGTCAACTAATTGTTGTTATTACCTTTTTTCCTTTTTTAAGAACAACAGGTGAGGTGGTATCTGGAGTTGTAAATAAAGTGTTCAATCAGCCTAAAGCTAGAGCAAAGGAACTAGGCATAGATATATGCCTCATGTTTATTGAAATTGAGAAAGGGGAAGTGGTGCAAGAAGAACTGCTTAAAGGCTTGGACAACAAGAACCCCAAGATTATAGTGGCATGCATAGAGACGCTGAGGAAAGCACTAAGGTAAGACTTAATGAAAATTTTATTCGGACTTCTAAGAGTAAAATAAATTTCTTATGACTAATTAAATTCTATATTGCTGTTTTCTATTTGTGGTCAGTGGAAAAAAACTACATTATATAATATTTACTTTGCATACATTGCCCTTTAAGTTCATGTGTTGTGTTCATCCAAAACTAAGTTCCTTTATGACTAAGTACACAAGTGAAATCAACTGCTGTTGATATTTGATGCAACTTAATGAAAGACTGAACTCTACAAAGCAAGGAATGAAGAAATTGGAAGCATCAGAAATTAGAGGGCTATAAAAAGTTGGTGGAAAATATCCCCCAAAAGCAGTGGAAAAACCACTTACATAAAAAGTTAAATGCTCAACTGTAAATGGCATAGAAGCGCTAGTTTTCTTTTTCTCTTTGTGCATACTACTTGTATAGATGAAGTATTCCTCAAGCTATGACTATTAAAGGGTGGAGCTGAATGAATGGTATTTATGCTCAATCCCTAAAGATACTGCCATGGTCATGTGGTCAAAATTCAGTTGTTTGTCAGGTCACCTGCACTAACAACACCCCCACCCCATCCTTTTGACTGCTCTGCATAGTAACACTTCTTGGTGGTGGTATTGCTAAGCTGAAATAGAGGCCTGAGGCCTTCAACAGTCTTAGCCAGCTATCCATGGGCATTTTCTTCAGCCCAAAGCCAAGGAGTGTCATCTCAAGCCCCATGTTGTGGACAACCACTTTGATGATACGCCCAAGTAACCTTCACTGTCTTCTTCCAACGATTGGCAAAGCATGGCCGGCCTGACCCTATGCAAAGCAGTGCTGGCTTCTCAAGGCTGGTCTCATCACTTCTAAGACCTTCTAAAATCTCACAAGATGCCCACTGTTCTCAAAATTGTGGGTGATCTTCTCATGATGTTCTGGAAAGCCACAGAAGCTTCCTGAAGCATCATGAGTACAATGGGCACAGCCATTTCATGAGGTGTTTTAGAAGCAATCAGAAGTTTTCTGAAATATTGTAATGTGCTATTTGCAGAATGTTGTCAGTGGTCTTTTGAAAAAGGCCTGGTCACAAGATGCCACCCTTTATGATTGCATTGGCTTAGTGACTGAAATGGTATATAAGTCTAATTGCTGCTGCCTTAATGTTTAGAACACCTAAATATTTGTCACAGAGTGTATATAGTCACATTAAGATAACATAATGTAACTAATTGCATGTATATATTGCAGTGAATTTGGTTCAAAAATAATTGCCCTGAAGCCAATAATAAAAATGTTGCCAAAACTTTTTGAATCTCGAGAGAAAGCGGTTCGAGATGAAGCCAAACTTCTTGCAATTGAGATTTATCGATGGATTAAGGATGCTCTTAGGCCTCCATTACAGAACATAAATTCTCTTCAGGTAAGTTGGGGGAAATGTGTTCTGATAATCTTAACAGGAAGTTACCAGTAAACAGATTTTTTTTTCTGAAATGATTTTGATAATTATTTTATTTTGGAAAATTATTCCTTTTAGATTCATTTTTAGTGGAGGAAATTTTATAACATAAGCATGAGCTCCAAGACCTGAGATAACTGGAGTTCTAAGAAATCTCATATTGAGTCTTTCAAGAGGCTTGGAAAAAAATTGTGATATCTTGCACTAAGAATTAACAAGTGATCATCCAACATCAATCTTAAATCTTAAAATATGGGTTCTCTCCTGGATCCTGTGCCAATTATTAAGCAGCAAATGCTTATGTCAAGCAGCAAAAAGATTTTGAACTCATATAATATACTAACATTCTTAGTAGGACTTTCAGTAGCAGCTTATTTATAATCAGTTGTATTAATATAATCACTCACATTCTTCAGCTTGCATATTACTCTAATCTTAACAGTTGAGTGGCTAATAAGCCTATATAGAGGGGAAAATAGAAAAACAGTTTAAAAATCCAATACAGTAATAGCAGTGCCCCTTAAACCAGAGCAGTGTACATTGGGTTAATATAGTATTTATCTTCAAAAGCCTTCCTAAAGAGCTGTGATTATATACCTTTTTGAAAGCAGAGTATAATCCAAACATCAGGGGGTCAAGATTGTTTTTACACATCTTTTAGCTATTTTACTTCTTGTAGTTAAAAGAACTGGAAGAAGAATGGGTCAAACTACCACCATCTACTCCTAAGCAGTCCAGATTTCTGCGATCCCAACAAGAAATGAAAGCAAAGTTTGAGCAACAGCAGGCAGCTGGTGGAGATGCAGATGGAGGTAATGTTTGATCTGGAACTTCAACCTTGAGGATATTATTAGGAAAAAGAAAAACTCACCCAAAAGCACAAACTGACAGAAAATTTGGGTGCATATCAGTATCTAGACCAGAGTGTCAAACTTGATTTACATTGAGGGCTGCATCAGGGTTGTGTTTGTCCTGGGGTGTGTGTGGCCAGGGTGGACGTGACCCACTCGACGTCAGTCGTGTCAGCACTTGTGCTGGCCCAAGTGCTCTGTCAGCAAAAACGGGCTCCCAAGCTCCGTTTTCGGCTGTGACGGCCTGCTGCTACCCACTGCCAGCGAAAATGGAGCCTGAGAGAGCCACATGCAGCCCTTGCGAGCTTCATTTTCTTTGGCAGAGGCACCGCAGGCCGATCTTTGGCTATTTTCAGGGCAGCCCTGCGGGCCAGATCCAAGCCCCCCACTTATGATTATTTACTTATGATTTACTAATGATTATGATTTACTTATGATTAGTAAAATGTAGTGTTGTAATATAACTGGCCTGTACTTGGCCACGTCTAATAGCTGTTTCCATAGGAGGTGATGATGGTGATGAGGATGTTCCACAAGTTGATGCTTATGAACTTTTGGAAGCTGTTGAAATTCTCTCCAAACTTCCTAAGGATTTCTATGACAAAATAGTAAGTAGAGATGAAACAATGTGTTAATCTTAATCTCTGTAACTTCCCTTTGCATCAATACTATGTGCATTAAAATATCTAGCAAATCATTTCTCTTTTCTGCTACTGAATTTATATGTTGTCATGTCTAAGCGGTATTACTTATTAGGGACAATTGCAGTAAATCAATGTGAAAACACAAGTGGCAAATTAAAGTACTTCATTGTTACTGACCCCATGGAAGCACATGCATGTATTTTTCCCCTATACAAATAGGTAATGACATGTGACTAGAACGTAACACTTCCAATAATGCATATATCAAGGTGTTTAATGGTTTGCCTTGCAGGAGGCCAAAAAGTGGCAAGAAAGAAAAGAAGCTTTGGAAGCAGTAGAAATGCTGGTTAAAAATCCCAGATTGGAAGCTGGAGATTATGCAGACTTGGTGAAAGCTCTTAAGAAGGCAAGATTCTCTGTATTACCCAAATGGACCTCTCAAATCTAAATACAAGGTCTCAGTATTAGTATAGTTATAAGGAGATTTAAATCTTTTATGGGTAAATATAGAGTGTTTAATTATGATGTTTGCTCTCAGATTTAAGTGGATGATGAGAGAGATCTTAATTGCATAAACATAAAAATGAATATAACTGAACATGTTTTTGAACTATTTAAAACAGATAGCAAGTTAGCTAGCACCAGTAAATTGCCCAGAATCTGTGGTTTCTGGATTTCTAAAATTCCAGCACTTGTTATGTAGAATAAAATCCAGAATTTGTGCTCATGAAACAGAATTTTCTCCTCTATTTCCAAATGGAGCATATTTTGTGAAGGTATAGGAAACTGGCAGAGGAGAACAATCTCTCTCCCATTCTTTATATTTGTGGGCTGTCAAATTGAAGTGTAACTCTTAGATATTTAGTATTAATTTAGGTGAGTAATGATAAGTTCATGTTTAATTTGTTCAGAATTCATTTTGAAATTTTACACTATTAGATTTGATGCTCTTTCTTTACAGGTTGTTGGAAAGGATACTAATGTGATGCTGGTTGCTTTGGCTGCCAAATGCCTTGCTGGACTAGCCACTGGTCTCAGGAAGAAATTTGGACAATATGCTGGTCATGTGAGTATAATGTGCTCAGTGTTTGCTTTTGAATTCTGTGCATAAAATTAATTGTGGAGTGAGGAATAGACTAGAATTTGGCACCAACCTGATACTGATTTCTACTGAATGTGTATTAAATCTTTTTATCATATTTCTAGCAAATTTTCTTGTGGATTTTGTTTTATTAAAACAAAATAATATCCAGGAAGATAGGGAAAAAATGTTTTCAGAAGAGTAGTTTGGAATAAGTAAGAGTTTTAAAAACAGCAAACATTTTTCTCTTTAAAAGCTGTTTTAGCTAAATTGTAGCATCAGAGTGTTTCTTGATGTAATCAACTTTTAGTGTGATTCTATTATTTTCTCTGTCCTTTGTACGGGACAGTGATGAAGATTTCCCTGTGTTAACAATTGATGATGTAGTAGATGCGTGATTTGTAACATCTTGATAATATTCAATAGGTTGTCCCAACTATTCTGGAGAAGTTCAAAGAAAAAAAGCCTCAGGTCGTGCAAGCCTTGCAAGAAGCCATTGATGCTATTTTTCTTACTGTAAGTGAATTGATACCAATACTCCGAACAAGATTAATAGGCTCTTCTCTTCTTGAATAGTCAAAGTGAATCTCTCGTGTCCAAATATTTTAGACCACACTGCAAAATCTCAGTGAAGATATCTTGGCTGTAATGGATAACAAAAACCCCACTATCAAGCAGCAGACGTCTCTCTTCATTGCACGAAGCTTTCGTCACTGCACCCCTTCTACCCTTCCCAAAAGTCTCCTGAAACCATTCTGCGCTGCTCTCCTCAAGGTAAAAAAAAAAAAAAAAGTTCTGTAGAACTTGCAATTGAAATAAAATAAGGAGATAGCTTCTATTGTTGGAAGGTATCCTTTACTAATATGTAAGTTGGGGTGTTCAAAAATATTGACACATAGTATAGAACTTTTATCTAGGCAGGACAAAAAGTGTTATGTAGAAAAAAAGAAAAAGAATGACAGCTGCCCAGAGTCGCACGACTGCAAGATGGGTGGCAAATAAATATAAATATATAAATATCTCTTTCATATCCAAGAAAGGAGAAAAACCATGCAACTGATATTTTTGAATTCAGTTTCTTCATTGCCCTCCACTTTGGTTCAGCTGAAGATAGCACAGTGAGGTTCCAAGCCAACCTTTATGTAAAATAGAAATCAATTCAGAGGAGAGAAACGGGTGAAAACTTATTTTCATCCTGTTTCACTTTATAGCAGGGGTCCCCAACCCCGAGGCTGCAGTGCACTACCAGGCTGTAGCCTATTTGGAATCAGGCTGTGTGAGCAAGTCGAGCTGCGTGCACATGTTCCCCTTACACCCCACCAGGCCACCAAGCCACAGAAGTTGGGGACCAGTGCTTTATAGGGTTCTGTGAATCAAAGCTCCATCAAGGTAGAATATCCAGATTTTGTTTTCTCGCCACAGCATATTAATGATTCCGCTCCGGAGGTTAGAGATGCTGCATTTGAAGCCTTGGGCACTGCCCTAAAAGTGGCAGGTGAGAAAGCTGTGAATCCTTTTCTAACAGATGTGGACAAACTGAAACTAGACAGGGTAAGTAACACTAAATCATCAATCTATAGTAGGGTTCAAATATGACATTATTTAAGGAGCCCTGAGAATAAATCAGGGAGTTAACTATTACAATTTTAAACAGATGAATATGTGAAGCTTTGACTTGGTATTTTTGAACATGGTATTAGTTTTAGGGTCTATAAAATAATAAAGTCATTTCTATAAAGATAAATTGTGAACCATTCATTATTTATAACTTGTGTTGGGCATAGGAAACAAATTTCAATCTCAGGGAGGGGCCGTTGCAATTTGTTTTTTCAAATAACATTTTATTTTATTCAGAAAATTAAGGTAAAATACAGATTCCAAAACAAAATAATTTTTTTTACAAAAACCAAACAAAGATAGACAAAAGAAAAAAAGTGCATTAAAAAAACAAAGGACAAAAGCACACACACATATACAGCATATTATTCCTTTAGTTGAATACTCATAAATATACTAAAACAATATTAGTTCCCTCTGCCACTTGTGAAGCATGCCCCAAATTTATAAACTTCTATCTCTTAATTGTAATCAACTTGTCGTCTACTATATATAAAGACAAAGAAGCTAATAGGTGAAGATATATTTTCAACTTGTAATATGTTGATTGCAAAATGGCCATTGAAAAGTTGGAAGCATTCTCCTGTTCTCCTGTAAGGGGAGGTCTTTACATAAATGCATATGTGTTTTAATCACGTTGAGATTGTTCTTTCTCCTAAGCAATTATGTCCCTCCCCAGATTGCTTGGTAATGAGCTCCTTCACAAGCTTACTCTTGCTTACTCTTCTTTTTCTCTTTCTTGGTTGACAAATAGCTTACATTGCTCCCTTTGATGTTTTTTTCCTTTCCTCTAAAGAATGCACTGGGCTCTCCTGGGGCCTCACCTGGGACATTCATTCATTGATGAGGAGAGCAGGCACAGTTATTACAGATTAAAACTTTTCTACTTGTCCAGCCGTCAGAGTATAAAATGATTTAAATGTTGTGCAAATATAATAAAAGTCAGAACTGAAAAGAGCTTCTTTACATTGTAATTGTACTGCATCTGTACCAGAAATAGAAAAAATCCAAATAATTCAGGGGCAGTATAGTTCAAGAACTGTAATTTTTGTAGCACTAACTTATGACACTTGTCAAGGACCTAGGAGGGTTTAGCAATTGCTAGATAACCCATTTTAATGCTTTTATGTTTATCTAATTTTGCCTACTAGATTAAAGAGTGTGCTGACAAAATAGAGTTGGTTGGTGGAGGTAAAGTCAGTGGAGGAGCTGATAGAAGAGAAAACAAAGTTGTTCCTGGCAAGACTCCAGTTCTTTCTGGTGCTGCAGGAGACAAGGAGATGAAGGATAACTTAGCTAAATCTGGGCCACCGAAAAAGGCTCCCACTACTAAGGTAGGAAAAACGCACACTCTGAAATATGACAGATAGAATTTGCATATATTTAAACAAGTACAAATTAATTGCATTTTCAGAAGTGACAAAATGGTGTATTACATTGGCTTATGAGCTAAATTTTACACAGATGTTCTGAAAAAGTCCCAGTTTTTAAACAAACAGATGTAATGTCAGGATTGCTATGTTTTGCATTCAGTATGTATGCCTTTTGTTCCCACGAAACATTACAAAATGAACATTGGGATTAATAGGCCTGTGCACACATGTATAAGTATAAGAATAGCAAGTTCAGTAAAGTTAAGTTTATTTACGGTAGATGGAAATGTCCCCAAAGAAAACAGCAAAGTTCTGGAAAAGTAGTTAATATTTTAAAAATAACAATAAATCGGGTGGGACAGACCATTTTCCTAAAGTAAGTTTTCCATTTTGGCACCACAACAGGCCCTTTTGCTTAGGTGGCAGCGTGGGGTATGAAGAAAAGTCTCAGTGTTGAAATTGTATGAAGACTCCGTTTTAGATTGTCTTGTTTTAGTAGTCCATGGTTTCAGAAGTTTCCATTGAATGTTATTTGATTTTTATGCCATTGTCAGGATTCAAACCAATAATGATCTTTCCACCATGTTTTGGATTTGACTGAAATTTTCAAATCCTTTTTGAAGACTGATTCAAAAGCAATGCAGTTGAACAGTATGTTTTATTCCAACACTTACTTTTTCCGTAATTAATATATTTTTGAAAAGATAGGAGTCTATAAGATACAAGTACCGCGTTTCTTCAAAAATACGCTCGGGTCTTATTTTCTTTTGACCCCTGAAAAACTGGCTAGGGCTTCTTTTCTTTAGAAGTGTCCTAATTCCCCCCCCCCCCCCCCACATGCTGTTCATGGGGCTGCTTCTTTTGCAGCTGAAAAGAGAGCAATGCAGCTCCAAAAGAAGCAGTCTGGTGGCCAGTT
Source organism: Myanophis thanlyinensis (assembly GCA_017656035.1). Classification (NCBI taxonomy): domain Eukaryota; kingdom Metazoa; phylum Chordata; class Lepidosauria; order Squamata; family Homalopsidae; genus Myanophis; species Myanophis thanlyinensis. Next base: position 28,620 of record JAEANM010000790.1, read on the forward strand.
AAGGCGCGTGGGTTGCATTGCTTGCTCTTTTCGGTTGCAGAAGAAACAGCCCGGTGGCCAGACAAGTCGTGTTGGGCACATGGGCCGCTCTTCAGATCGGATTGTCCTTTCCAGAAGGCATCTGAAGACAAAATGGAAAGTCTCTCTGCAGCCGATAATAGAGCTTTGGAGCAATCCGGAGCTCTGTTATCTGCTGCAAATGCCGTCCAGAAAGCCCTCTGCAGCTGATAACAGAGCTGCAGATGCTTTCCTGACAGCATCTGAAATCAAAATGGAGGCCGGGGCAATGCATGGGAATGGCAGCAAGTGCCAACAGAAGAAACAGACAGAGAAGAAGTCGAGGCAGGTGTCAGAGTGTGCGAGGCCTGGTAAGTAGGGCAGCTCCACCTCCCCATCCCCAACCTAGCTTAATTTTTATCTGTGTGCCTCGCCCCACCCCCTGCACCCCAGGGTAGGCGGGGTCTTAATTAGGGCTAATTTTGTAGGTGGGGCTCAATTTTATTGCGTGCCTTGAAAAATGTGATATGGCTTCTTTTCAAGATTGGGCATCTTTTTGGAGAAACATGGTAGTAAAATCCAACATTGTTCATTAGTGCCAAAGCTATAAAAATGTGCTATTATCTACATTAAACCCATCTTTAGAAGACAATATTGTCTAGAATACTTAGATTCTTCCAACAGAAGGCTGTGATATAGTGACCTTTCACTTCCTGCCCCTTGAAAAGGTTCTCCTAAAAGTCTGGGTAAGTGGGCTATGACTTGAGAAGTCTGAGGAGGAAGGAAGGATTGTTGAACATATATAAACAGAGTCCCCCTCCCTCATCTTTTCTCTGAATTCAGTTGGTGATGTTTTATTCTCTTTCCATTTAATCATCCATTTTTACAAACATCTGTTGGAAAACAGTTAATATGTGCTCATTTAAAAATCCCCACCTCTTTTTTGTATACATAGGCTGGTGGTCCAGTGAAGAAAGGGAAAGCAACTTCAGCTGGAGGAGTAGGAACTACTGGAACAAAAGCCAAAAAAGGAACTGAAGTAAAAGAGATATTTGAGCCAGAACTCTCAGTAAGTGAATTCTGTGCAAATTGTGTATTTAAAAACACTTCAAAAAACAACGATGGTCTTACTCAAAATAGTTGTGATTCGGTTACATGTATATGAGACTCCGTGTTTCGTTTGGAACCGTGTTTCATTTCATTTTTCTGTAATATTTTATGTTACATTAGATTAGATTTCATTCACTCTATAAATCATGTGACTTTGCTGATATATTTAATGGGCATGTTTTCTTTCAGGAATTCAAAATTATTTAAATTGACTTGATTGTAGGAATTTGAACAAACTAGAAAACGTTGTTTCAAACCTTGAACAAAACACTGTACCCTGGGAGTTCTGCCACACTGTTTCAGACTAGCCATGGTTCAGCAGAAACAAAACACGGAACATTTTGTTGTGGGTTTTGGATTAAACAAAATCCAAGATCCTAAATGATTTTATTGGGGCAAGTAAGGCTGATATGCACTCCCTGCATACTCCCTTCTCCTTATAACCATTTTCTAAGCAGCATATCCCCGTAGCCTATCCAGACCTAATTTTTGGCGCTCCTTTTTTCTCTCCTCAAGCCATTATGATTACTGTCCTTGGCTTTTTCATGCTCTTTCCCATTTTCCAAATCCTTTCAGCCTGAGGCAACCACATTTCCCTCAGTATGCAAAACAAAACAACAACAAAAAATTCCACTTTGTCCATGAGTTTAGTAATGTACCCAAAACACACATGCTTTAGTAGCAGCATGGGCTGCAGCAAATTGGCTCATCTGTGCACAGCATGGTTCATACCGAGATCATTTTGCACATCTCTTGTTGGCAAAGGATGACTGGCCCATTTGCCAGTTGTGATTCGACTTCTCAAATGTAATATTTCTAAAAGAATATTCAGCATTTAAACATTTGCCTAATGTAAATGTCAAATTATTGGAGAAAGTGTTACATACTGTATGGCAGTTCAGCAGAATCCTTGAAGGAAGTATCTCAGCTCTGAGAAGCATGCCAAGAGTGCTGTAAAGTAAAGTCCATTTTTAAATAAAGTAGTATATGTACATGCCCACATGGCACGGATGTCCCATCATTCCAAAGGCTAGTCATATAAGTAGGAAAAGATACATTAGGTCTAAAAATTACTGATAGGCACTACATGTCTGTGCTCTGAAATAACATGTTTCCTTTGAATCCAGATCGCCATGCTGTAGCGAACCTGATATAAGTCAAAATGCCTAATAGCCCAACAAAGGCATATTTGGAATGTACCCAGTAGGCTATTAACAGGTGTGCAATTTTTCCTTCGCTAATAGATAGAGATGTGTGAAGAGAAGGCTTCAGCTGTTCTTCCAGAAGTTTGCATACAGCAGTTAGATAGTGGCAATTGGAAAGAAAGGCTGGCTTGCATGGAAGAATTTCAAAAGGTAATAATGACAAGTTCTTCTAAAGAGTGTCTCACCCCTATAAATATTTGTTTGTTCCATAGTAAATTATTTTGGCATTTCACAGAAGCCTTTAGTGTCAGACTGTATTTTGTGACTTTTCAGATTATTCTGGGTACTGCAAGTTTGTTAGAATAGGTCTGATCCTTGTTTAAAATACATTAAAGACTTAATTTATCTAAAATCTGCAGTAGTCAGTTTCATACAGGGAAGCATCCAACAATAGTTAATTCTTACTGTTGAAAATAATAATGTTCAAACATCACTTTTACATTTCTTTTCAGAAATCAGAATAGAAATAAAGCTTGGTTCTAAATATTTGTAAAATATATTTATAAAAAAAAGAATGATTTTTATGTAGTGTAATTAAATTTATGTTTACAATATTTACAATCTTTAGACCCAAACCTATGTAGATCATTTTTAATCTACTTTTATCCAGCTTTGGGTTTGAAGACTGCAAAAACCAAAAGGTAATTTCTTTACAAAATTTTCCAATGAAGGGAAAAGAAATAACCTTGTTAAGAACTATGGTTTTTATGCATGCTCAATATGAAATGTATCCAAATGAATATAGGTTTATAGAATGCAATTTGGTAGTATTTATGTTCCTGCATTTTGTAGAATTTAACACTGTTCTTAATCTTTAAGGCTGTTGAACTGATGGATAAAACTGAAATGCCTTGCCAGGCTCTAGTAAGAATGTTGGCGAAGAAACCTGGATGGAAAGAGACCAACTTTCAGGTAGAACAATATTAATGTTTAGGGTTAGTTCTATTATTATTGAATTTATAACTAATGAACTTTTTTACAAAGTTACCTTAGAATAGAGCCTGCAATTCCTTGTGTGTAGGCTTGACCATTTGCGTCTGAACACTTTATGCAAGAAGCTTAATCTAAATTTCTTATTTGCTTCCACCGTAGTATCCTTCATTATATATTTGATTTCTTCATTGATATTTGATACATTTCTGGTAGTATATATATATATATTGGTTAATAGTTTTTACTGCTGGTATTTTAAAAATTCAGGGAGACTGGCTAGAGTGCAGGCAATGCAGGTTCAAATCCCATAAGGGTATGGCTGGCTGATGATGGCCAAAAAGCCTGAAATAGAT
>JAEANM010000791.1:0-32184 GCA_017656035.1 Myanophis thanlyinensis
GAAATAAAGGCAGGCAACAATTACTCGTCTCGGCTTCGTTATTTACTGGGTCTGGGTCTAAATCGGGGATAGAACAGATAGATAGATCGATAAATAGATAAATAGATGAGAGAGAGATTGAATAACAAATTGTTTGCAATTGGGGAATCTCCAGTGTTCACTGGCTCCTTTTTAATGCATGCCTTTAATCCTCCAACCAAACCTGTCAGTTTGAAGCCAGTGACCATAGCTGCATCAACATCTGTGTTTGCAACCCATTTAAAGTTCAATTAGCAAAAATTAATATTCCTTATTTAAATCTTTGTGGTATTCCCTCCATATTCTATCTAATGACATTACCTCAGGAATCTATAAATAAATAAAGGAGAAAAGGAAAGATTTCCAACCAGGAATAAAATTCACTTTGGGAGGAAAAAAAACCATGAAAAATGACCCCCCCAGAACAGCAAACATACATGACAGTGCCTAATACAATACTCTGACATATTTTTAAAAGCATTGTGTCTACAACCTTCCTTAAGTCTTCTTCATCCCAAATTTTTTTTTTAAATGTATTCTTTTAAAACTTAAATGGTAACAGTTGGGGATTAGATAGTTTTAGGCAAAGTAGAAAGTAATGGAAAAAATAGTTCTCCCCATTCTCTGATAAGAATCTTGATTTGGCAATTGCATATGGAAAATATATTAAGAATTCAAAAATGTTCTATAACTACATATGTGTCCTTTTGTTCAAATATTTTGAGGGTAGGGATATTGGAATGATTGCTAAGACATTAAATGGGGGGTTGCAATAAGGCCTTTTTTAGTTGCCATCTATCTCATCTCTCAGCAGATGCATCTTAAGGAAGACTTCTGAAGATTATATTAACATCTGGGCAAGAGTATGTGAAGGAAAATGTGATCCCAGACTGTTTAATGTTTTAAGAGGAATATTAACACTTTAAACTGGCGGAAACATGATTTGCTGTGGTGACTCTTAACGGGGACAGCTGAATGAAGAAAAAGAAGATTAACACTTTAAACCGGATCTGGAAATGAACTTAGCATGTATCATGAGGCATAGACCTGACATAACATGATAATATCAGCCAGTTCCTATTAACCATCTCACTATCTTATTTTAAGTCTTGAAATTTCTGGCCTTTTCAAGGACAACACACCATACAACATACTGTTAAAATTCAAACACAATATTACCAGTTTCTTCCAAAACTAAATGTCTGGAATTTGATGTTGATTTAAACATTTTCAAATCAAATCAAATCAAATCAAGGACAGAAAGGCCTGGGAGAACATTGTCCATGGGTCAGACACAATTTTGTAATTAACAACAACAGTACAATTAAAATATTAAAGTAATAAAACAGCAGATAGTCCTCATTAAGGTAGCATAATTGGAACTGGCAGCTCTATCAATAAGAGAAGCAGTTGTTAAGTGAGAAATCACATGACCATGACTTTGCTTTCTTTTCCCTTTCCCCAGCCTTTGGGATGCTTGCCTCACTGTAGATCCCACCTCTGACTTGCAATCTATCCACCTTGCTGCTGGTATTCCTCCTCTTTCAACATTTCCAGCATTGGGGTCTTCTTCTCCAGAGAGCTTGGTCTTCACCTAATGTGTCTGAAGTAGGTCAATTTCAGTCTGCTCATTTGTGCCTCAAGTGAGAACTCTGGGTTGATTTGTTGAATAATCCATTTCCTATTTCTGTAGTCTCAAGAGTCTTCTCCAAAACAAAAATTCAAAAGCATAAATTATTCTTCCTATCTTGCTTCTTCAAAGCCCAACTTTACCTTCTAATAGAGTGTCACAAGGAATATCATGGCTTTGCCCAATTCTGATCTCTAGGTATAAATCCATCACTCCATTTGAATATGTTTTCCAAGGCCATCATGACATCTATCAAGTGCTAGAGTGTGATATATTTCTTCACTTATCGTGATGGCTGACCCTATTGGGAGTGCCATAAATAGTGGATAGCAATCTTGTGGCTACTCACAGAAGGTATTTTATAATGCTCAGATATTATATGTTTTTGTTTTACATTACATATTTTTCTTTTTTATTTTATCGTGAGCCACCCAGTCACATATTTGGGGTGGGTGGCTATGCAAGTAGAATAAATAAACAGACAAGCTTTCTCCCTGGAGGCACTTGATCTTAAAAGGATCTTATTTCTGTTATTCAAATAATTGATATAATTCATATAATTAAAGAGGCAAATGCAGAGGCAAAGTTTTCTTTCTAGTTTACTTCCATCTATTTTAATGTGGTATCTTATGGTAATTGTTTTATTAGCACTTAGCATTAGCATTATTACTTTAGTAGCATTTTTTACATAGGACCTTTAAACTGTTTCAGGATAACAATATAAGTTGTTTGTTTAATGACTGTCCTGTTTAATGATCATTTGAAGTTACTATGGCTCTGCAAAAGGAACTTTATGATGGTCCTTACATTTACAACTGTTTCAAAGTGCCCATGAATGCATGACTGAGATTCAGGCGATTTGAAGCTGCAGTGTCCCACAATCACTTGGTTGCCATTTGCGGTCTTACCAGCCAGCTTCCAATAAGCTGGGTCAATGGAGAAATCAGCAGTAAAATTGCAAATTGTGATCTTCTGCTGTTTAATGACTGAGTGATTTGCTTAACAACCACAGTGGAAGTGTGATCATAAGCCCATTTTGGTTGTCTGATGTCTTAATGACTGAGCGACAGAGATGCCAGGCGTCAATTCTAGGATAGGGGTGTCAAACTCGATTCCATTGAGGGCCCTATCAGGGTTGTGTTTGACTTTGGGAGAGGCAGGGTGGGTGTGGCCATGGAGGTGTGGCCAGCTCAACATCACTTCTGTCGGGGGCACCTGTGGCAGCCCAAGCAGTCTGCCAGCAAAAACGGGCTCCTGAGCTTCGTTTTCGGCTCCTGCAACCCTCTGCCAATGAAAATGACGCTCAGGAGAGCAGTCCTCCTGAGCACCATTTTCACTGGCAGAGGATTGGAGGAGTCTGTGACAGGCAAAAATGGAGCTCAGGAGCCCGTTTTTGCTGGCAGAAGCACCGCAGGCTGGTCCTTCGCTGTTTCCAGGGTGGCCCCGTGGGCCAGATCTAACTACCCTGCGGATTGGATCTGGCCCCCGGGCCTTGAGTTTGACATCCCTGATCTAGGATTACCTGTATGCAAATGTTTTAAGTGAATAAATTAATGTTTTTGGGTGAACGATTAAAAGTCACCTGGTAAAACTAAAATAAACAGATTGCATTGATAGTAGATTAAAAGCCCTGCCTGATGGAATAGCGTTTTCTGATCAAAGTGCCTTTCAAACTTCACAGCATGTGATTGAGATTCCATATTTTTTTTCCCTCTGCCCAGATGCAGCAGACTGTGAATCACTCAGAAAAGCACTGCAGGATGACAGATCTACCAGCAGAAAAGAATCCCTCCGAGCCCCACAGAAACTATTAGACATTTTAACATTTAATTTCACTTGCAGAGTGGAAGGGTGCAAAGCATTTAAATGTGAGTGGGAAATATCTAATCTTCATAAGATGATAGAAAATTCCACCCAGTTTCAGACTCTGCCCACTGAAGAAAATTAAGTCAAAGACCCGTCTCGTATGTATTGAGCCAATAAATTATTGGGTCGGAAAAGAGTAGTTTGGTACCCAACCCACAGAAGATAAAAGCACTCATTTGGCACTTGAACAGACTAGAAGCTGGTAGCAGACCTACATTACACAAGTGGAAAGAGACACATTAATAAATCAAAAGAATTGGCCACAAAGGAATAGCTGGCACGTCAATTAGCTGTTTGGCAGTTTGCGGCATGTTGGCAGAAATGAAGTTGATAATCTTGTTGAGGCATGGAGGTATTTGTCAATGCATCTTTTAGGCAACAGATCCTGTGACAGCAGAGAGATTTGGCAGTGATAGATTTCTTGAATTTTTAAAGAAGATGCTGGTGAACTTTGCTGGTGAGCATCACAAAGCCTCTTGGTGGGCTATTGCACATGTGGCCACCAGGCCATATGTTGTGCAGGGCTGCTGGTTGATATTTATATATACCACAACAATTTCCCTTCTTACCCCTCTACTCCATGTGTGTGATGACCTGGGGAGTGGCACAAAAGCAACACAGACAGACAACAGGTCTAATTTCCCTTTATTGTGCCAAGTGTGCCCCCAAATGGCCCTACATTCACTACCAGTCCTGGAGCAAAGTTGTCACACGTACCTTCAGAAGCCTATGGCTGTGAGTAATCCAATAAGCCAGGTTAGCCAAACAGTGATCACGGCCAGTAGTCCAATAAGCCAGGTTAGCCAAACAGTAATCAGAGCCAGAAGTTCAGAAAAGCAGAAAACCAGGCAAGGCCCACAAAATAGAGCACAGCAATCTCCAGATGTTGGCAAGTGCACACAAGGCTCCATAGCTTCAACACTTGTTCCCAACAAATGCCCCCCCCCCCAGCACCTCCTTACATCTCAGTCCCCAAGTGTGCCTTGTGAAAGGGGGCCGGGTACTCCCTTCCCTCAACCTTTATTCCAACAACATAAATGTGATTTTAGATTAAAATATATTAAATAATGATTCATGTTTTGCTTCCCATTAATTATTTGTCATTACTAAGTCTGTACCATCAAAATAAAAACATTACTGTTCTATCTTTTCCCCCATTTACCACTTTGTGATTTTCTTTGTGGAATTTTTTTTATAATTGTGGAAGTAGGTTTTAGTTATGTTTTCCTACTGAGGTTGTTTAATTTAAAAAAAAAATCAGAACAAAAAAAAAATAGCCCCAAAAGGGCTAAATTAAGAAAAAGTTGGTCCCTTGGTCTGACTATATACTTACTAGATTAGAGCTCTCAGCCATGAGTTGTTGGGAAAAGAGATTGAATTGTAGATTGAACTGGTAAACCAAGGCAGAGTTAGGCCCAGGGATAGAAACCAGCATTATCTTCATGGGAGGGAGGAAAAATATCTCAAAAGGGAATTATTGTAAAGATAGCTGATTGCCTTTCATCTCAATCCAACAAAATTATCCCTCCTTACCTGAGAACCTCAAGAACTTATTTGAGAGTCTCAAAACCATGCTACAGTATCTGAATTTTCCAAGTATATATTAAAACTGAAATACAAATTGGAGAATCTTTATATTGTCAGATATCTACACCATTACGGATGTCAACTAGTTATCAATCAGTGGAGAAAGATATACAAGCACCTAACAGTCATAGAGTTTAGGAAAACACGTTGATTGCTTTTAATATTTCTGATGGGGTTATTGATGGGGAATTGTTGTTGATGGGTTTGGTAAATTCAATTCCTTGTTTTGGTATGAAAGGAACTGTAAATAGCCTAATACAATCCCTGTAAGGTTAAAAATAAACCAGTCTCTAATTGTAGTCTAACAAAAACGCTCCCCTATTACATCCACCAAGCTCACCAGGATGGGAAGGCAGGCTTGTGGTCCCATATCAAATCAAAATTTACATATACAGTCACATATACAGTCGTACAGATTAACAGATTAACAGAGTTGGAAGGGACCTTGAAGGTCATCTAGTCCAACTAGGACCTGGGTACTAATGGGACAACCTGTTGCCACCGTCAGCCTCCAGCCGACCGGTGCGCTCCCACAGGTCAGGCCTCCTCGGGGTTCCATTGTCGGGATGATGTCATCTGACAGCCCCGAGGGTACGAGTCTTCTCTGTGGCTGCACCCTCCCTATGGAACGAATTGCCCCCGGAGATTCGGACCATTGCGGACCTGCGGGCCTTCCGGCGTGCATTAAAAACCCATTTATTTCAGCAAGCTGGTCTGGCCTAATACTTAACGGGGTCTTAAATTTGTTTTTAATTCAAATTGTTTAAAATTTTTATAAATTTTTAACTTTATAATTTGGGCCATTGATTTAATCTTTTTAATTATATTTTAACCTTTCTATGTATCTTTTTAGATGGCTGTGCACCGCCCCGAGTCCCTTGGGAGGGGGGCGGTATAGAAATTTTTGTAAATAAAAATAAATAAACTCCCCCACCCAAGCAGGAGCCCCTACACCATTACTGACACATGGCTGTCCAATCTCTTCTTGAAAGGCTCCAGTGATGAAGCTCCCACAGCTTCCAAAGGCAAGCTGTTCCATTGGTTCATTTGGTATATTAGGAATATACATCTGATGGGACCACAAAAAGGCCTACTTGGTGGTGGCCCTTCTCTATGGAACATCATTCCCCCAATGTATGAGTGGTCCCCAACCTGTTGCTTTTCTGAGAGGCTCTAAAGATATGGTTTTGTCAGAGAGCCTGGGGATCACGAATGGAGACGGAGCTGATCAAATGATTGATTTGATTGCATTGCTGCTGCTATGGGGGAAAGGGGTAGTGTGGATTTTTTATGTTGCAAGCCACCCAGAGTCACCTGTGTTAGTTGGGCAGCCATATAAATTTGTATAGTAAATAAAATACAATTGCTTTCTAATGTAGTGTAGTGTATTGTGTGAATTGTGCCCTCGGACAGTGCCCGATACCAGGAATCCATTGGTTTACACAATGTTAGCTAAGGTTGCGTTTTAAATGCTTAGGGAACAAGGGAAGAATACAGATAAATTCAGATTTATGCCTCTGAGTGAGGTAGACCTTTTCCTCATGCAGCAGATAGTATATTATCTGGAGTGCAAAACAACTCCAGTTTTAACAAGACATTTCTGCTTGTTCTTTCTGTTCATTGGAGCTAGAAAGAAAAATAGTCTGCTTCTGCACACACAAAATACCACATTATTATGTATTTCAGTAGACAATCTTCTCATTTCAAAAACCTAAGTGAAGCTGGATTTGATTAATACTTGAATATCAGTCTACTAGAAAATACCAGGGTTGACTTCTCAACTGAGAAGTCTAAAAAACATCTTGGAAAAAGTCAATAGGAAACCACGATAGTGCCAAAAATTAATATGCACATGCCAGTGAAAATGTCAGGAGTCTCGCTTGACTTGAAAGAAATTTTATCTTCAGGGAGAAGTGATGCCACCTATTTTCACACAGATGCTGAACCGAACAGATTTTCAACTTGATCTAAGAGGCTCTTAATTCAGTTCAGCAGCCCTTTTTAACATTGATACGGGATGAAAAAAATCTAATAGCTTGAAGTATGTATCACTGTTAGTTCTTAGCAATATTAGGAATTTTAACATTTGGACATATAAAGGACACTAGAGTAGGAGACACAGATTGGAACTCAGTGACTGTGATTCATATAGTGAGGATAGATTAAAATGAACTAGGGCTGTATTCTTATGACTCACATTTTTGTGGCATAGTGTGTTGTGCAAACCTGATCTGTTTCATTGGTTTTTTATTCAAATTATTATGCGAGCCCAGAAAATTGGTTAACTCAATAACCAAGGTACATTATGTGAATATAGCTAGTGTTTGTTTCTTGGGGGAAATTTATGAGTTGAGTTCAGTCACAATACCACTTTCCTTGTCAAAGCCCTTTATGTACTTTCCTAATCTCTTTCTTAATTTTGATTGACATCCCTCCATTGTCCTATCACCATTCTCTCCACATTTGACCAACCTTTCTCTTCCCTCTTTCTTCTTGGCATGTTCAATTATGCAAATATCTTCTCTTTTCCAATGCTGCCCATTTTCTCTCTCATTCATCAGCTTTTGTTCCTTTCCTTTGAACTGCAGAAATGTACCATTTATTCTTGCTGTACCATTTATTCTTGCTGTTTTAATGCTCTTTCTTCTTTCTCTGTTCTTCAGCACTTCTTCTCTGGCTTCTTTCAGACCTTGAAATATTCCTCATGGGACTCATCAATGACTTAATCATTAGTGGAAACTGAGAAGGCTGTATGTAGTTATATTTCTCAGTGTTCTCCTATTGATGGTACTGTTGATCATTTTTCTCTGCTCAGTTCTATCAATGCATTTACACTCCATGATTCCAGTTGTTTATTGTATTTGCCTTAATTGAATGTTTAATATTCACAGAATGGGAAACATATTCCTCCACTTCCTTCCTTTCTGTTGAGGCTCCTCAGAAAGCAGCTGTTATTCTCCTTTTCTTTCTCTGCAGATCATTCTTGAGAGCCTCTGAAAATTCAGTTGTTTTCAGTTTTGTCTCTGTGAAGGCAATCATCTGCATATGTATGATTGATTATCTGCCATCTTTACTGTTCTCGTCTCATTAATTTTACACTCCCAATCCTTTTTTTTAAATACTCAGCTTTTACATTACTGTTTCAAGCTTAGCATATTCACAGCTAAATTATGTCTTTCTTCCAAAACTCACTTCCTTGTTCACTCCTTTTTCTACGGACAATATTGCCTACATCATACTGAACAATTGCTTTCCTTTTTTTTTGTTCCAGCCTGATTTTGTACTAGAAATTTTGTTATATGCCGTGCTATCCCCTTATATTGCAGTGGACAAAGTGGAGCAGCAAGAACGATGTTAATAGCCCAGAGTGTGAAAGGAGCAGAGGTAGACTAGAGAGCTTGTTGAATGGCATCGTTTCCTTTAAGCAAAATCTCTACCCCACCTCTGCTTCACTAATCCTAGTTTTAGATTTAGACTTACTAATCAAGGGACTTCAAGAAATAGCTAGTAAATACTTAGTCAAGCTCTTTCTGCAGTAGTTGATAATCCAGGTAGAAGGTGGCCTCCTTGGGCTTGCCAGCAAATACAAATAGCAATAGCACTTAGATTTATATACCACTTCACAGTGCTTTACAGCCTCCTCTAAGCGGTTTACAAAGTCAGCATATTGCCCCAACAATCTGGCCCCTCATTTTACCAACCTAGGAAGGAAGGAAAAGCTAAGGCTATGTCAACCTTAAGCTGGTCAAGATTGAACTCCTGACTGTGGGCATTTTAAACCTGCAGTATTACATTCTAACCACTGTGCTATGATGGCTAACTACTGTGCCATCACGGCAAATGACATCCAATCCATGACAAAAAGTCTGTAGTAACGAAAGGCACCACAAGAGTTAAAATGCTCATTTTGGAAATGAGTGATTGATAAGAGATAGTAACTTCAGGCATGCTGACATGTTTGGCCTCTCTCTTGGAAGAGGTGAAACACATGCTATTTGTTCTCTGCTGCAGCTTCATATATGTAAAGACATATTCCAATGTTTCAAGAGTTTAGCTTTCAAATTTATAGAAAAGCTGGGATTAGCCCAGCTCCATGCAGATAAATGAACACAACAGCATGGATATGGGAAGCTTTTGTTTCAGAGTAACTGACATCAGAACAACCGAACATGTCTTTATCAACCTTCCTGCTCCTGATTTTTTAAAAATTTATTATTCTACACTATAGAAAGGTTATTTACAGAACTGGAGGAACACTAGTATAGTTCTTTGAAAAGAAAAACAAGACAACACTCGCCCGGGCCATTTACCTACTCTCAGCCTTTTCAAGAACTGTTTATTCAGAATCTGGTTTTGGTGATTCATAATGGCAAGGAAAGGAATATGTGTGCTGCGTAGAAACCCGAGAAATAAATAAACAAGTAGTGCAGAGGTCCTACTTTTAATAACACCCATCTATCATTTATTCGGTAGCCGTAGAGCTCCAATATAAAGGTGTACCTCTCATGAATTTAAAGGCCTGATCAGATCTGGACAACCTACAGGCCCACTTAAGGCCCTCAGCCTAATTTCAAATTCCTTCTTATGCAAGGAATCAATTCAGTTCTCTGATCTTTTATTCTGTGTGTGTGTGTGACAGAGAGAGAGAAAGATGCTGCTACCAGAAAGAAAGAAAAAATGGTATCCTCATCTTAAACTCACCCCACCCTTTCTTTGCTTCAGTATCAACACTCTGCAGCCCCACCCCCTTAATCTCTTTCAAGACAATGTGGCCCAAAAAAAAGTTGCCCACCTAAAGAGAGAGCCATCTTTAAATCTAAGGACTGAAAGTAGACAAGAATTGGAGTCATGAGAGTGGATATCAGTCAGTCACACACACCTCGCACACACTCACACCTTGCTGCCATGTCTGATTCATAGAAAGGAGGCTCAGGCTGTCCCCTGAATGTATTTATTCCCCACATTGAGCAGCACAACACAGGAAGACAATCATCCTCACTCACAGTGACTTTGCCCACTGCAATAATCTGTCAGAGAACCCAAAGAGCAGTGGGGAACGAGACAACAGGAGGGGGAGTCACTAGTCTCTGCCACGCACTGAAGAGAAAGGTAGAAAGGCAGGAGGATAGCAAGGCAGCAGACCCCTCTTCAGGGGCATCTGGTTGTGGGAATGGGAGAAGTTGCTGGGGTGACTCAGGTCTCTCAGCTGTGCCTCCAAATGCCCATCCAGTCCACAGGACCTATAGGGAGATGCCTCTGGTCAGGCCTTTCCCCTGCAGTCCCAGAAACTCAGAAATCTTCATCCCAGCCAGAGAACTCCTCCTCAGGCAGCTGCCATGAAGTGGAGTACCGCTTGAAATTGGTGTAAGGAAAACCCTGGAGGAAGAACAAGAAACAAACAGTAGGAACCGGGGCAGCTTCCCAACCTGTTTGGCATGGGAAAGCAGAAGGAAAAGTGCCCCGCGAAGGCCATTTTCATACCTGCTTGAGCAGCACTGTGGTGGGAGCCTCAATCTGACGCAGTGCCAGCTTCTTCCAAGAAAGGGAGTTGAACCACCTGAGGAGAGAAGTGGCCATGAAATGCAAACATCTAGACCAGGGTTTCTCATGGCTGGCTGCGGAATTCTGGGAGTTGAAGTCCACATATCTTAAAGTTGCCAAGAAACACTGGTCTAGAGCAGGGGTCTCCAACCTTGGCAACTTTAAGACTTGTGGACTTTAACTCCCAGAATTCCTCAGCCAGCTTTGCAGGCTGAGGAATTCTGGGACTTGAAGCCCACAATTCTGGGAGTTGAAGCCCACAAGCTTTGCAGGCTGAGGAATTCTGGGAGTTGAAGCCCACAAGTCTTAAAGTTGCTAAAGTTGGAGACCCCTGCTCTAGAATACTAGGATTTAAAGCTAGATAAATGAGTTGAGTACTTAGATCCTACTGACAACTGTCACATTCCCTCTAGCCATAGAGAACATGTTCTAATAATCTTTTAACGCTGTGTTTTTATTTCCTTCATGTGCCCATAATTCATAGCTGAAGCCACATAAGGGTTATTTAACTGCTATTTAGATGTTTCCATCATAGTATTTTTGGTTGTCATAATTTTGCTATAGATGCAATCTAGCATACTTCGTCACCAGTATAGTTGCTGGCAATCTAGAAGCTCAGTTATATTGGTTACTTTGAACCCTCTCCCTTTATCTCTGGACTCCCCAATAGCTATTTTGATACGAGTTCAAGAAAAGGTAGACATTTGTTCATATAATGCCAGGTCTTTCACAAGCTTTTTATACTTCTGGATTTAGCACTCCTTGGAAGACTGCTAGATTACTTTTCTGAGTTTAGCACTAGAGCAGCAGATTTGTGTTCTGAAAAACAGGACTAATACTATCTGGAGATTACTAGCACTGATGATGTTACCTAGTTGGGTAATGAAATGTCTACAAGAAAACAACCCAGCTCAGAGAGCTTCATGGATGCCATAGTTCAATCCTGAGCTACAAATATTCACTTCTGGAGGGATATTTAGTCCTAGCCGGTAGGCCATATGCAAATAAGAAACCACCACAATGCAAAGAACAAATGATCTGATCATCGTTCTCAGATAGTTCTGAAAAACAGTTCAATAGCTCAAATGAGCCTTATGCCTTTGAGTGACAATAGGGAAGATGAGCCAGATGCAATGAAATACATTGATCTTCTTACCAACTTCTGTACATTTTGAATTACTCCTCAACTCCCTCCTATTTTTCTATAGAATGTGGATCTTTTTTATTACTCCTGTGCCATCTTTTGGCAGAGATAGGTTCTGCAATTTCAGTTGGTAACTTTTCTCTGCCCAGGATTCTTCCTTATGAACGTACCTGTGCTTCCGAATGCCCCGAATTCCACTGCTGGTATTGCCCAGTCTCTGTCCTGGTCGGCGCCTGCCAAGGGGGAAGGAAGGGAAGAAAAACAACAACAGTGTTTTCTTAGCATACATCTGCTGGGATAAAATTGGAATAGATAATTTCTTTTTAATTTACAAAACAAAAAGACAGTAATGATACGGGGTTGGGGAGTGTCAGGATAGAAGTGTATAAAATGATTAGAATAGACAGAAGTGATGATTTCCTCCCACTTTTACAATATTAGCACGTGTGTCTTCCACTCAGTTTCTGACTCCTGACAGCTGCCTGGAAAAGTCCTTAGGGTTTTCTTGGCAAGGTTTTTTGGAAGTGGTTTGCCATTGCCTCCTTTTCAGGGGTGAAAGGGAATGACTGGCCCAAGATTCCCCTACTCACGTTGTACCTAAGGTGAGACTCACAGTCTCCTGGTTTCTAGCTTGAGAGGGATCCTTGGTACTCTCTGAGCCTTGCTTGTTTTCTTGCATTACCTTAACTATTACACCAAACTGCCTCTCATTTGTAATACTAGAAATGGGGATTACATTCAAGATGCCTCTGGATACCACCCATAATTATATTTTGTTTTTCATGGGAGCTTTTCAGAGAATGATGGGTATTTAACCAATTCTAAACACAGTGTCCTTTTTATGTTCATGCTTCCTGGAATAGGTGGCCAGAGGCCTAGATTGTTCACACCATTGGGGTTATTTTGCTTTTGCTAAATTGCAGTTGAGACAGAAACCACAGATTAATCAGCAAGCAGGGAAGTAACATTATTAAAGCCCTCATCTACGCCAATTTGTCTAGTTTGAATTAGGTTGAGCATGGTTCCTTCCTTCATTTTTATTTAGGGGAGAACTTAATCATAGCACAGCCCTGCCTGCAATCATATTGATTGGAATGAATGCCAGCAGGGAGTCCTACCTGCAAAGCTTGGCTACAAGGGAGCATGCAGCCTCATTGACAAATGCAGGGAAAGAGAAGACACCATCCATGATTCTGCTGTATATCTTTTGAGGTTCAGTACTGTGGAATGGGGGTCTTAAAAGGAGGAGAAGAAGAGAAGAGAAAAACATGGATATATATAGATACTACTGTGGGACAGACCCAGCCACTTCCTCACAACCATAAGTTCCTCGTCAGAGATACTCACTCTCCCACTTGTCTAAATAGCATGATGGTGTTATCACCAGAAGGAACAATCCTTGATATGTCCTAGTAGCAACTGTAATTGAACCTCTACCACTTCTGTCTGTATTGTCAGCCTGGTCAACTGGACTCTAAGCAAATCCAACAAACAGCTCTGGAACCCCATTCAGAATCTATGGTGCATAGTTGATGCTTTGTCTCTCTTTCTCCGGTTCTTTTTTCCCTCCCCCAACTTCTCCTCCCTCACCAATTACTTCTAGGGGTGAAGAAGGGAAGAAGATGCACCAAGAAGTAGTGTAAGTGTCCCATTGCTGAATGCCTGGAGAAATGCACAGACAGACGTACCGTCCTACAAGCATTTCAAAGATGAGCACACCAAGTGTCCAGAAATCCACAGCATAATCATGTCCTTCATGGCGCAAGATCTCAGGGGCCAAGTACTCAGGAGTCCCGCAAAAGGAGTAAGTCTTCTCCCCACGTCTGAGTGCCTTGGCAAAGCCAAAGTCCACCTATAAAAAAAAAGCAGGGGGAGGGGAGTAGTTGTTAGGAATGAAGGACAAAAAAATGACACTTGTTCTTCAGATGAGTCCCAGTGCCCCCATCAATCCATATGTATATCACACTCAAGTCCCCAAATCTTTTTATTCAGAAAACAATGCAGAATTCTAGGGATGGCCAACAACCTACATGGCTTTAAAAATATTAGAAAAATAAAGGTAGGAAGTGGAACAGAGGTCAGACATTGGTGGGAAAGTAAACTTTTCTATTTAGAGATAGTCTGGCTGTTAAAAAAAAAACCCCACCTAACTGCTACAGTGAAGAAAAGCAAGAGAGAAAACAATTGAAGGATTGACTTGAAGGATTCTGAAGATTTACATCTGGCCATTGTAGAAAGTACATGCAGCCGGGACATTTGTACCACCCCCAGAACTGGAAGCCGAACCTCCAAAAATAACTGATAGAGCCATGACAAAAGCTACATTTAATTTTATTTCATTGACACTTAGATGTTAATTTAAACTGAAAATAATTGATGATTTTCCGCAAGTGTGTGTTTAATAATATTTTTCCGTCTGTCACATTGCAAATTACAATTAGGGAATTACTTTTGGTGGCCACTAGGAGTTGCAATCCAGGCTGAGATTGGACTGTATGTGCCCTGAAACCTCTGCTTGTACATTTCCGGACTCACGGTGCAGATATACCTGACTTTCTGCTTCTCAGGTAGACCCACTTTCAGAAAGGATCCAAGGAAAACAAATTAGAAAAAAGCCACACCCATCCAATGGATAAGACAATCAACCTCAGCAATATTTTATATGGGGATGGCAATAGAGGAAGCCTCATACCATCATAGTCATAGTCTTATCAATGAAAACCCTCACATCCCCATGAGCTCATGAAAAGAAAAGTCACTGGTATTTGTTTTCTAGGAGCAGGTTGGAGGGGAAAAGCAGCAGCAGGATCCACAAATATCACCACTGGGACAGGTCACCTGGGCTGAACAGCACTGTTGCCATAGCTGAAGAACACCTTGAAATCTGGACAGCAATGTCATTTCCAGCTGTTTTCAGCATGGCATATAAGCAGCTCTTAGGGCTGCTGTATGAAAAATGCTTTATTCCTCAACCTCCGTTACCAGTTTTACGTAGCCCTTGGCATCCAACATGAGGTTCTCAGGCTTCAGGTCACGATACACAATGCCCTGTCCATGCAAGTAGTCTAGAGCCTCAACCACACAAGCAGAACAGAAGATGGCCACGGGTTCTGAGAAGCAGCGGCTGGAAATAAAAAATGGATTTAAGTGGTAGAGTATATATTTTGGTTATATGCATACAACATACTTAAAACCCAGAACAATCATAGATCTAGTGACTGCATTTGATATATTGTGCAAATCCAGAATATGGATTAGTCAGTCACCAGGTGATGTTAACACAATTTGAATACAAATGATCTCATATTTAGTCCAATTTGGGCCAGGAAAACCCCTATGTACCTTCTGGGATGCTGATGCTGCTTGAGGTACGGTAGCTTGAGCAGCTTCCTTCATGAACAGGATAGTGTGGGAAGTCGCTTCATCAGTTCCATCTTTTCCCTACTGCCCATCCCTCACAAGCAATGGTATAACAGGACTCACCCCACTCATTCAACTAGTTAAAGTGGAGTCGAGTTTTCATGATTAAGCAAATTGTGGGGATCCTTCCTATTATTTTAGAATGCTGTTTTATGAGAATATTGAACCATGATACAATTATTTTGTATTTGTATTTTGTATGGTCTTCATTGTACCAATGGAGGCTCATTCAATTTCGCTGCACACATGTTGTGCATTGACAATAAAGGATTGAACTGGATTCTTCTTTAGAGGCATAACATGTTTCAGGGATCTCCCTGCAATTGACTGCATACCTACAACATTTTTGAGTTACAGTATTCCCACAAACTAAGCCATTAAAAAAAAATCTAACCAAAGTTCACACTGAGAGTCACTTTAGTTCTTTATCTGATTTGGTTAAGCACATCATACTGATACTATGTTTTGTTAGCTAAGTTTTAAGATTCAGTATGTTGTGTGAACCCATCCAATGTCTCCATCAGGGCTATCAAACTCGTGGCCTGCAGGCCAGATGCGTCACATGCTGGCCCTGGCCCCGGCCGGTTTAGCAAAAGGGGGAAAGTCCTGATATGTCATATGACAATGCTGTGATGATGCAAGTTTGACACCCCTGGTCTACATGGAAAGCTTAAAATCATACAAAAATTAGATGGTGGTAAGTAATGGAGAGGACAATGCACTGTTTGGGACTTTTCCTTGGCACTGAAGCATTGGGCCAGAAGTGTATATCCTGAGTGGAAGGTCCTGTATATTCCGTGGGCCAAGAAGCAAAATTAGTGGCTTCCATATTAGCAGTTTCTTACGGCCCACAACCTCCTGGAATAACTGGTAAAGACAGGCAGATGATCATTTACTTCCCCACCCTTCCATCCTGCCCCACACTGCCCAAGTCCCATGGCTGCATCTTCATACACTTCACGCAGCTTGGCCCATAGCTCGCCTCCTTGGCAGAACTCCAGCAGCAGGTAGACATGCCGGCTATCTCGAAAGGTTGAAAAAAGCCTAGGGAGAATAAAAGAAGGTGAACAGAGATGGAAGGAATTAGGTACCCCATGGTAGCAAAGGGAACTAAAGCACTTTAGATCAATCAGCAGTGGACAGGACAATCCACATTCTTTCTCAAAAGCCCCTTTGCCTTATTAGCCTTCAGGATAACTCTCCCAGCAATAGCCTGGCTTCACTAAAGCCATGAAGCTCAGAGAAGGCACTTAAACAGGAAGTCATTTTAAACCTTGGAGCATGATCAAAAATAACAATCCCTTCTTTGCTTTTTCAGCTCCTGTAGAGAATGCTCCTTAGGCTACTTTTGGCTTTGCAAAAACATTTGTCCAGCTCCACAGTTGGAACAGACTATGGTGTTTTGTTTAATTGAGCGTTTGACTAGAACAGTGTTTCCCAACCTTGGCAACTTTAAGATGCATGGACTTCAACGCCTCAATTTCCCCAGCCAGGATGAAGCAATAAAAAGAGCAAAATGCACAAGTACAACACTATTAACATCACATTTGCTGAATAGGGTAAGTTCTGAGTTTCCTGGCCACTATGTGAATGTAAATGAAAATATGGAATATAAATAATACATTAAGCATTTTATAGAACCCCAGGGTTAATTCAGTTCAGCTACTTATGAAAAAATCCAATGGAACTCTTAAATGCTATATGAACATAAATTTATCTTCCAACCGGTAAGGTAGTTGCAGTCATAGTAATTTCCGTTTGTGAGGGCTTTAGTCCCCTATTTTATTGTTCCTTCTCAAGTTGGGAAAGGCAGTCAATATTATAGAAGAACCCGGACAACGTTTAAGCTGACTTCAACTCCCAGAATACAAACTCCTTATTCGCACTGATGATGTTTGAGTAATTTGGGTAATGAAACATCAACAAGAAAACAACCAAGCTCAGGGATCACGCCAAGGACTGCTCAATTCTATTGAAGAATGAATTAGGATTTTAAATGAGCTTACAAGGCTGAGGCAAGAAGACTGAATGAAAGGTAGATAAATATGACATGCTATTTTTTGTTATAAAGGATATCATAGGATTAAATGGGTATCTGGGTGGAGTTCATGTGAAAATGTATTTTCCAGTTAGATGGACAGTAACCAGTAGCAATTTCAAAATGTATTGAATCCAACACACTTAACCAAGCATACTATTGGAGGCCAATCAAATGTCTCACAGGAAGCAGGATCAACTTGGCATCTATTAGCAAGTTTAGGCTGTTATGAACATGTCTTCTTCCCCTTCAATCCTCTAGTATGCTCCTCTGCAACCCTTTTTTTTTCCTCCTCCAACCCTGCAAAAAGCTGAAAGGCCTGTGGTCTTCTTGAAGAGGACACCTAGCTCTTTTATAGCCCCAACATCCAGAGGTGAATCTCAGCAGGTTCTAGCAGGTTCGCTAGAACTGCTAGTAAATTTTCTTAAGCAGTTCAGAGAACCGGTTGTTAGAAGAAATCTCCTTTTATTTCTTTCCTACTTTACAGGGTTAATCCTGTAAGGAAGGCAGGAAAAAAACATTCTGATGTTGTTTCTAACTACCTAATCACTATTGCCCTGCTTACAGAAACTGCCCACCCAGTCACATGACCTCCCCCCAGCCATGCCCACCAAGCCACACCCACAGAATTGGTAGTAAAAAAATTTGAATTCCACCACTGCCAACATCCACATGTTTTAAAAGTTTATTACCATTGTGGACAGTGATGGAATTCAATTTTTTTTACTACCAATTCTGTGGGTATGGCTTGGTGGGCATGGCTGGGGGGAGGTCATGTGACTGGGTGGGCAGTTTCTGTAAGCAGGGCTTGGTGGGTGTGGCTGGGTGGATTAACCCTGTAAAGTGGGGAAAAAAGGAGATTTCTTCTAACAACCGGTTCTCTGAACTGCTTAGAAAATTTACTACCAGTTCTAGCGAAGTGGCTAGAACTGGTTGAATTTCACTTCTGATTGTGGAGATTCTAGGATTGAAAGAGGAGTTCTCCCCTACTTGGCCAATGCTTATTTGCATTGCTTCTTCAAATCTCTATTCATCCAACTCCATTCATTTCAATTCAGTTTGAATCAATTTCTGGCATGGTTGGTGGATGGTTTCCCACCATTTGACAATGTCCTGAAAAGACGGTAGGCAAGGTCAGAGAGTTTACTCAATCATTTTGAAAAATGTCCTACATAAGACAAAGAGTTCTATGTGAACTCAAGGACACGTAGATTGTAGTTTAACTTTCCTTTGGGGAAAGCCATTCATTAATGAGGAAAATAGCAGAAACATTTGAGGAAACTAATTTTGCCATGCTTGTGCTTGATTTTAAGGGAAATGGAAGCTGGATGCAATTGAACACATATTTGAAACTTTAAGATACTCAGAGCAATAGGATTCAGTGGCAAGAGGAACAATAGTAATGGGCCAACAAAAAGGACCTCAAGGACAAAGTTCTTTAAGTGGAAATGTTTAAAGTGGCAGGCTATTGAGAAAAAATGAAGGACAGGAAACAAAAAATGCTTAGTGAAGTTCTGAAATAAAAGGACACAAACTGAAGTGATAAGACAGATAGGTCAGCAGATACAACCAGCTAGCCTGGGCTTAGAACTGTAGGAAGATTTGTCAGAAAGCAATGTTCATAAACTTCAGAATGGTGCTAAGAATGATTCAAATACTTCCTTAAATGTTTTAAAAATAAAAGGAAAACAAAAAATATACCTGCTGCTCAATAAAAAAGGACATAATAATAGACAATAAGAAAAAGGCACAGTTGATCAACCATTAACAGAGGTCCATCTTCTCCAACAAGAAGATTTGCCTTTCACATTTTAACTTAGCAACTTCAAGATGTGTGAACTTCAACTCATAGAATTTCGCAGCATGCTGGTTGGGGAATTCTAGGTGTAAAATTCCACACATCTCAATGTTGCCAAGGTCGAGAAACATTGCATTAGATGTTTCCCTGGTATTTCATTCACCACAATAGGAATTTTGAGGTCCAATTAATCAAGGGGTGGCTTTTTTATATAAAAAATGATTTTTATCTTAATTCTCTTCCCTCTTAGCTGTTTTCTTTCAGACTCTTACAAGCTTACCCAAGCAGTCTATTAAAAAGATCACATCAAATAAAGTCAGATACAGTGTTATACTTGCAGAGCTGATATAGCAACCATTACCCTTGTCTTCAAATATTACATGGAAGCGAATGAGACTAACCACCAAAAATATATCCAGTGAAATCTCGAGCCTGAGGCTGATTTTATGCTGCAAATCTGATGACTGAAATACCTAGCCCAGCTTTTGTTACTTCTTTCTTACTACCCATATTTGTACTCTCTTGAAATGATGACACTTTCTAGAACCTTGCCCTCTCATTTGCATCAGTGTGGATGGCTCTGCTAAAGATATTATCCAACTATGGTGTGTGTGTTTTTCAAAATGGAACAGTTATGTTTGCTTTTTACATACTAGGCAGGGCCCTTGTTAAATACCCTCAGTTCTCTTGTCCAGTTAAAATAACTGAAAATGGTATTAGCCTTTAAGGTCATAGCAGCTAGGACACCTTGGCTCAAAATTTTGGACAAACCTCTAAACAGCAAGAATGAGTCCTAGTGATCATCCAGATTTATGATAGTCTTCATCGAGGCAGCTATAAAGCCGAAGTCTGGCCACTGAAACTTGGGCCATCTCCACAGTTCCAGCCCACAGCTGATCCCCACCCCAGAATTTGTCCATCTGTCCTTCCTTCCTCCCTCCCCATGGGAATTCCAACCTGACAATGAAGGGGCAGCGGCTTTGCTGCAGGACTTTCTTCTCCATCAGAACATGGTCCTGCTGACGTTTCTGTACCACGTGGTCCTTCCTCAGGCGCTTGAGGGCAAAGAAATAGTCCTGGCCTTCCACTGTGTTTCGGACCTGCAGAAGAAGGAAGGTAGCTCAGAAAATTCTCACTCCTATGACCCAAAGAGCCAGGTGCCTGCAAACCCCAGATGTATTTGATGACCTCCTCTTAGTGAGCAAGTGGGAGATCTAAGCTTGGGAAGATGAAACGGAGGTTAGGCACAGAGGCTTTATCCATAAATGGGAGGTCGACAACTTTATTCTGTCCTCTTGGAAGGAAAGTGCTGGCAATCCCACTTCCAGTTGCCAAAGGGGAAACTAACCATCCTTCATCTACCATTTCAAGGGCATAAGAATATCATATCAGTCATAATATTCCCCCCTTCAGTTCATAACAGTTGCTGTATTTTGAACTTAGCCCAAGATTTAAACATCATATGCTGATACTTCTCATACCGCAAGCTCATTTCTTTTCTGCTTAAACTAACATAAAGCTAGATTTGTAACTTCATTGTAGTATTATGCTGCCTTTTTTGCAAAGATGTGCTTATGTAACCAGATCAGCTTTTATCAGTCATTGGTAGGTTCCCAGAGGGATAGCTCTCTTAGGCAGCAAGGTGGGAAATTCATGTAATTAGCTCCTTCAAAAAAATTCCCCCACTACCAATGAGGCTACTTCATTTTGTTAACTAGCTAGGACAGTAATGAAAGTCAGATCATCAAATCTCTATTCTCCCAAAGCCATTAGGAACATATTTCTTATTCCATTACCAGCTTCCTCCCAATTAAGCTGACCCCCCACTGTTAAAAGAGCATGTTCACTTTGCTGCAGATATGGGAAGATTGCAGGAGTAGCAGATCCTCAAGGTAATCCTTAAAGGGCCAGAAGGCAGTAAGCTCCTGGCATAGACCAGTAGGAGCAAGGAGATGAGTAAAGCCTAACTAGCAGGTCCTAGATGTTTCAAGAGCTGCCTTCTCTCCTCTATCAATTGTTCTTTAAATTGCAGGCTCTTATGTAATGATCACTCCTATTTGCAACAGTTCTATATATGAGAATATAGTTGTATGAAGTTTGTGTGGTAGGGTAGCTTGTGGGAGTAGTTCTATTCATACAATACACTCTACAGGTCAGTTTAATGCTACCATGAACAGTATATTAAACTTGATCAATGTTGAGTTTGTTAAGTTTTTGAAAACAGGTTTTCCATTTAGTAGATCCCAGCTTTCACACTGAAGGCATTTTTTCAGTTTGCTCAGTCAGAGTTTCCTTCAAACCTTTTCTAATCCCGATATCTATACATTCATGTATCTTGACTTCTAAGAATCTTCTGCTTAGTTTTTGCCACAGCATTGTTGAGAAAGCCAGTGTGCTGAGAAGTCTATCTGGGTGGAACAGAAGCTTCCATGGGATTAATTTCTCCATAAAAATTGCCTTGTTGAACCCAACCAAGACTTATCTTAATTCAATTTTTTCAGTCAAAAGTCTTTGGAGTCCTCATGATTCTTGCAAATGGCGTTTGGAGGCTTGCTGTACCTCATATAACATCTTAAAAGATGAATAGCTCTTGATATACTTGTCCCTGGGACTTTATCTAATCTCCCTTTAAAGATGCCCAAATTAGTGATCATCACCACAATCTTGGTTAATGAACTCAAATAAGTCAGTTATGCAATGTGTGAAGAAATACACCTTTTTGCCTGTTCTAAAGCTACTTCCAATTATTCATTGGATAACCTTTGATCTTAATACATTGAGAGAGACTAACAAATTTATCCACACCTTGTTTATATCCACCCTTATTGCCTTTTCTTTCTAAGCTAAATAGTTTTAAATGTTTTAGCCTTTTCTCATGAGGCAAATTTCAATGATTTTTTTTGTAGTCCTCTTCTGCATTTTTTCCACCACTACTCTGCTCCCTTTCAACTATGGACACCAGAATTTCAGACAATATTCCTGGTTAAAATATATATCCCACAGATTTCAACAATGCTATTTTATGGTAAATTGAGGCAATACTGAAGATAGTTGGGAACAACCTAAAATGATATAACAATTATGAAGTTGGACCAGGACTAGAGAGAACCAGACTCAAGTTCTTCCTCAACCATGGAAAACACTGGGCCCACCCTTGGACCAGTTGTTTTTTCTCAGCAAAACATACCTTGAGGAGGCTTGATGCTCTCTGAGCTTGGTTGTTTTCTTGCAGATATTTTATTATCCAAATTACACATCATTGGTGCTGTAATCAGAGCACTGACAATGTTACCTAGTTTGAGTAATGAAACATCTACAAGAAAACAAACCAAGCTCAGAAAACACTAATGGCCTCTCGTTTCAACCTTGAGCTACATATCTTCTCCTTTATTGGTAAAACATACTTTGCCAATTTCCTGTTGTTGGAATAGTGTGTACTGTACACAATCCTGAGTTCCAGGAGGGAAGCTGTAATGTAAACCCCACAGCAGATGTTTGGTGTCAGGCCACATAAGCTGTGAGGTAAATCAAACTAGATGCAGCTTTAACCTATCCACCCATATCCAAACCATTCTTTACCAGCTCAACAGTGCCAAAGCCACCAGTGCCCAAAATCACTGGCTTCCCTCTCTGTTCTCCATCCTCATAGAAAACAGGCAGAAGATCCTGGAGTCGCACTGGAGTTGGGGGGCCCTCTAGGAAGGAACCCCTGGGAAGAAGAAAGAATAAGGAGGGGAAGAAAGAGAGAGAGAGAGAGATTGCCCATCAATAATATGAAGGTTCAGGATTTCCCAAGACCAATGTTAGTAATCGATCTTTCTTCCACAGACAGCAAACAATCAACCTCCTACAAAATGGACCAGAAAACTTGCAGGGGAAAAATATGTTCTTCCTCTAACAGTCCAACATCAAAAATCCTCAGTGTGGTGCAGAGAAACATAATATCTTTAATCTGAGGGACCAGATCTGGCTATTGATTTGAACATTTCCCCCTGTCCTTTATTTTCTTCTTAAGGAAGTCTATAGTATTATGCATTTTTTCTTCATTGTTTATATGGACTGAAGCCAGTAACATAATAATCAGACTCACCTCAGGAAATCTGCAAAATCAGAATACTTTTAGCTATTATATTTCAGCTCATTAGATTTGTTACTTGAACTAAAAAATAGCCACTTGCCCATTTCAAAGACTGCATTGTACTTTGAATCAAATAGGTTCGCTTCACACACGATGCTATACACCTAACCAAAGATGACATGCTCGTCAAGGCGGCTGCTAAACTGCCAATTGTCCACGTTCAACATTTTGTGTGAGTGTAGCTGCAGGAAGGCCTTCCTTAGGACAGGGTTTTTAATTGGTCACTTGATGCGCTCCATTCTCAGAGATTAACCTTGTGCAAAGCAGCAGCCTAGCAAAATAAGAGCAACACACACACACACAAAACCCCAACCTCAGCAGCTGCTTGTTCCTCTCAGCAGCCTCATTTTTTCTGCCCAGGAATTAGCTGAATCTCGGCAGCTGCGTCCTCCTCTGCGGGGGCAGGTGTATGTGATTGACCTAAATGTGATTTTGTATTCAATGTGAATGTTGTAAAAATGCAAATAGCAGTCCCTGGGTAAGGGAATGGCTTTTCATTACTAGGAACAAAAGTATCGTGGAGCAAAAAAAAAAAAAAATCATAGCAGCACAGCCCTTCCTTCTCAAAGCAAAGAGCAGCTAAAAAGGTACTACTTTCCACAGCAGTGACTGTCAAAGTGTGGTCCGCTGCAGCCTCCTCACATGTGTGGGTCAGAGTCCGCTCATTGTCTCAGCCCTTGCTTTCCTCCACATGCTGACACTTAGTCCCCATGTGCCTGGCAATCAGTGGATGGATCAGAGGCTGAAAACTGCAAGCAATAATGCGAGTAGCACTGTGAGATTAATATTAAACAAATGCAATAATAATGAACAAGCTCGGTTAGCAGCTGTCAATCTGCATGTGTAATGTTAAGTGGATGTGAGATCTCTCGCAGGCAATCAGAAAGAGTGCAAATAGGCACTGTTATGATGAATACAGAAAAAAATTGGATTTCATAGAGATGGAGAATGACTTTCAATAGGGAATTCTAACATTCTGGATCAGTAAGTTTATGTTACACATTCTGTTCTTTTAGCATGTGGTACCCATTTATTGAGTTGACAAAGCCTTAATTTGAGATTTAAATTTTTGATACAAAATTTCATATTAAAAAACCCTTTAAAAACTGAAATAATAGGAAGGCATATATAACCCAACTCAACCCAACCCAACCATAATTATCCCATTTGCCCCAAAATATGAATGTGAACGCCTATGTTCTTAAACACAAAAACACAGGGATTATTTAATTGTGTGGTCCATGATTAGAGTAAATTTGAAAAATAGTCTGATGGGGAAAAAAGGGTATATTTCCCTTTTTGGCTATAGCATCAAGACAAATTGTTCAGGACATGAATCCACAGTATACTAAACCTAAATCTTATTGAGGTTGAAAAGATACAAATGTGCTAAGAAAATAATGGGGTCCTAAAGCATGCTGATTAACAAACTACCCAACCTCCACCTCCCCAATTTTATCATAAGCTAGTATGTACTTCAGAACCAGCCAAGGAGCAATTTAGGATTTAGGAAAGTTTCTACACCCCACAAACTCTTTTGCCAGAATTCTGAATAAGCTATTCATTTTCAATACATGCTTTTCTTAATTTTGAGCTGCTTTCCTGAGAATGCAAACTTCCTGACCTTCTGTAAGCATACAGAAACCCCACTTCCTCTGTGATTGTGACCTCTATGGATTTAAGTGTCCTTTTTCAGTCCTACCATCAGAAGATTATTCTCAACAGCACAGACAATCTATCACAAGTTTCTGGAGCCATCAGCTCCTCCTACCTTATTTAATGCACAAGGGGAAAAATAGTCATCACTAATTTGCCTTTGTCATTTCTGAAATACCTGCTAGTTAGATGCTGTAGTTTGATTTATCTGTTATTGTCAGCTTTTCAACCCACAAGAGTTCTCAAAGTGAAGAATAATATTAGACAGCCATCTGAATAATATAAGCTGAAATATTATTTTAACAGCAGGACAAATACATAACCTAGCAACTGCTCCGGCTGCTTAAGTCAGGAATCTCTCATCCACAGCTATCATCCTTCTGGAACATCAACTGGAGATGGAAAAATGAATGACATGATGGACCACTGAGAACCTATTGCAAAATGAAACCTTCATTTTTAGGTAGCATGCCAGTCCAGAGATCCATCTGGGTGACTCCTTTTTGAAAAAGGGTGGCCGATTAGATAGACCAGGGAGGGTTACCAGCAATCTTAGATCCATACAGTATATGGTCTTTAGCTATTTCATGTAGCCATAGTAGCTTTGCAGAACATCAATTTGGATCCACTGTTTCCTACAGTCTCATCTACCATGGATAACATTACTGAAATGCAGCCTGAAAGGAAAATGATTCCCCCGCCATAAAACAGATTCATCCTGATTCAGTTCAACAAACCTCACTCAGTAAAAAGTCCCTGCATTGCTGGATTTTGATACAACTGATCAGTATCTGGATTTCCTCCAGGGTCTTGGAGCTGCATAGAAAGAGCTGACAGTTCTTGCCTTTAGCTATGTGTGTTGCTTGACTTCTTTAATTGAGACAACTGCATTGAAATCCTTTTTGGTTTGCCATTGGCATCTCTGTTTCCACTTGCAGCCTACCAATTTTTGACTTGTGTAGGTTGATGACCATTCCTCAGAGCAGCGAGGCATCTGAGCTTCCAGGATTTTCTGTCCCTCAATTTGCTCCTTTATAATTTCTATTTAGTGCTATTTAATCTATAAGATGTACAGAAAGTAAAGTTGATACATTGTGGAAAAGTTCCAGATTATGGTCATAATGTTTTCTTGATTAGTGGAGAAAAATATTCGCTTGTTTGTGTGATATGCTGATCTCAACAAGACAAATGGACTGTTAGCAGAAGCCTGTTTTTATGAATAACTTCACTGCTCCTACTACTGTTGTCTAGGGCAGTGGTGGCAAATCTTTTCGGATGCGTGCCTTCTGTGCATGCAAGCGCTTCCACTGTTTCGCACATGTGCAATTCATGTGCACATCTTTTGTGCATGTGCGATTCACATGCACGTCTTTCATGCATGCGCATGCTGAAGATGCGCATGCATGCAATCACACGGGAGTTTTGTGCGGAGTCTCGTGCTCATGCACAATTGTATGGGAGACGCATGTGGAGCTTCATGCAGATGCGCAGCAATGCACAGTCTCACATGCATGTGCAGTCACGCAGGAGTCACACCATGCACAGTTGCACAGGAGTCACACATGCACAGTCCGTGAGTTGGGGCGATGGCTGGCGTGCCGGCAGAGATGGCTCTGCATGTCAACTGGGGCACGCATGCTGTATGTTTGCTATCACGGGTCTAGGGCAACCTCTAGGTTTCTTACCACCCCAGTCTGGAACTGGCAGGAAAAAGGCACAGTTTTGACAAAATCCTGAAGGCTATAGCAATCAGAGAAATCTCAATATGTCCTTTAATTGGGCAAACCTAGAATTTTAAAACCTAAAACTTGTTTCAGTAGGATAAATAGCCCCTGAGAATATTGTCAACAAGCTTAGACTTAACCCAGAAACCAAGTGTTTGAGATGTTGCCTTCCATTGGTGTCTGTCACTTTTATAACCACAGAAGATGGTTATGTCTGGTAAGCAAGTCATGGAACAGCAACCCATGGCCTGGCATCATTGCAGAAACCAACCAAGTAAGGTTTTGTTTGTCTTGACAGCTTTCAGCCTTACTTGATCACTTTTCCATGAATGTGCTCCCAGGATCAGCATCAGCAACTGAGGTGGATACCCAGCAATGATACACCAGTATATTCATAAAGAAAGTTTAACACTGACCGTCTTGTTTCAGAAAGAGGGAGATCCTCTTGTACCGTGACTTCTCTTGGAAGGTGGGAAAAGAGAAAAAGAAGAAGACATTAATGGAATAAAACTTCTCCTTCTCTTGCTCTCTCTGTCTCTGTCTCTCTATCTTTCTCACATACAGAGTTTTCCAGGGCCAACTGAGCACACACCCCCATAGTTATATATATATCATCCTTCTTCATCTCTAAATAATTAACTAACAGGATGCTTTATCATGGATGTTGGACAGATGGGTGTGGAGGTTTTTCTCAGAATGGGAGCAAGTTACCAAAGCCAAGAATAAGCCACATTTCTCAGACTGAAGCCCAAATATACACCTGTAGAAATCACAGGAGGGGACAAAACCAGATCCTTTCCCTTTAGGATTCCATAAGAAGAAATAAAGTTAATTCATGCTCTTATTTTGGCAAGGAAAAGGATTTTCCCGGGCCCAACACTGCAGGCAGAAAGAAAGCATCCTTCATTTTTAGTTAATAGAATAGAAGGAAGATCACCAAGGACAGGGGGATCAAACTTGATTTCATTGAGGGCTGCATTTGGGTTGTGTGTGACTTTGCGGGCCCAATGTAGTCATGGCCAGGATGGGTGTAGCCAGCTTGATGTCACTCGTGTTGAGGGTGGTGGCCTCTCCACCAAAAAAAGGCTCCCAACCTCCATTTTCACCTGGGATGGCTTCCTGCAACCCTCTGCCAGTGAAAATGGAGCTCGGGAGGCCCTCCCGAGCTCCATTTTCACTGGCAGAGGGTTGCAGGAGGGCATGGCAGCCGAAAATGGAGATTGAGAACCTGTTTTTGCTGGCAGAGGCACTACAGGCCAGTCCATCACTGTTTTCAGGGCTGCCTCGCGGGCCAGATGGCCTCCAGGCCTTGACACCCTGACCTAGGAGATCCTAGCTAAAGGCCCAAGCCTTTCAGTAGGAATGGAGGAGAGAAAAAGTAAAAATTATAATCTCCTGATTATAATAAACAAAATAGGAAACTGGATACTACATTTTCACTCGCCACATTCATTTTCCGAATTTACAAAATATACTGAATTAGAAATTAACCAAACTAGCCGAGTCTGTGAAACCTGCTAAGCTTTCCCCAGCAAAATAATGAACCCAAGAAACAAATGTGTTAAGATTGTTTAAAATTAAACAAGCTCAATATATATTACATGAACGTGGTTAATTGATCTTTAATTGATCTGGTTAAGCATGTTTTGAGAACATAGCGAGTATGTATTTTGAACCAACCGAAATGATATCCAGATAAACATTTTTCACAAGATCACCGAGTTCAGTTTTGTTTCGGCTATTGAACAGGATGGTCAGTTTTATATATATTTTTTCCATAGGCATTTTCCCAATTATGTATTCAATTCAATTTATAAACTGCCCTATTCTGAAAGGACTGTAAGTGGTTCACAAGAACAATAACAGAAACAAAGATTGCATAAGCAAACAGCTACAAAAATATAAACTAGCAAAAATCATATTTATGGGACTCAAAAGTATCTTGTACCTAGAGTACTGAGATGATAATTAATCAATGCAGAATCATACTTAGGATGCTACTTTAAAGTGTTATCATCACTCACTGAGCCAACGATGACATTCAAGTATAAGATTTGCTGTCCCCATTGGCTAGCCTTATGCTACAATAGACACAATGCCAGCAAATTGTGCTGTCATCATTTACAGTGTACAGGGTACACTAAGGACAGTGATTGATGGATTCCTCCAGCTTTGTTTCCCTCCCTGCCCTCCATATGTTAGCAGCCAGTGGGAAAACATCCCCCAATTACTCTGCTTAATACAGAATGATAGGGGACGAAGAACATTTTGACAGATGGTTAAATAAGTAGGTTTAGTCCTCTGTCACAAATCATTCTAGTTTGGTGCTGTTTTGCATGAAAGGCTAAATATCAGCTGACCTCAGAGAATATTTGGAGATGGATAGACAAACACTATTCCAAAACAGTGTTGTTTTCAAATAGCACTAACCCCATGTTCCTTTGATTGTACCCTTACTAAACTCTTGTGTCAAACTAGACCTGATCATTGATGCCTTATATACAGAAGAGGTCAATGATGCCTTCGGCACATTACGTGCCAGATCCCTGAGCTGATCCCTGGTTCAGAGACATGGATTAGCCAGAACACACAGCAGCTAGAAGATAACTCTCGCACACACTTCTCTGCACAAGTCGACCACAGCTGGTCAGTTGTGTTATTCAAAACAGAACCACTCCAAAAGACAATGCTCAGGGGCCAGATGGGAAAAAGCATGCCCACCTCAGCCTAAACTGGCCAATAGATCAAAAGTTTATCTTATTCCTTATGGGTTGCTTGCCCACAACATTAACAAAATAGACAATAAAGATGCCACAAGGAACCCATAATAACTCTAGGGTGATTTGTTGCTTGTTTAAAGGGGGAAAAATACTATTACAACAATGGGGCAGCTAAAGGCCCTTATAGATGTCTATATATGAGATACACTATTAGGAGGATTAGTAGCATATTGTGATTTTTATTTATACTGGCCAATAGAAGGCAGTGCATAATCGATTATATACTATCTCCCAGTGGTCAACATAAGTAAAAGCATCACACAGGATAAACACTGCATGAAAACAGTTATTTCTTATGTGTGGAGTATTAGACATTTTAAGACTTAATTTGGTTTACTAATTGTGCTGTTTCAAATTACAGTGCAAAAAAAAATTAGAACTAGATCCCACCTTCAGAATCATTATACAAGACTATATTTAAAAACAAACAAACAAATTGTTTCATCTTTACAAAGTATTCATCCTTAAGACTGTATAAAATCCAATTTTATGTGGCTCTTTCACATATAGGTCTTCGGGCCCAGGTTTAGATGATTTTGTACAGGAAATAAAAAGACAATAATTATATTTACCTGGTGATACTGGGCACACCAGTGCTGTACCCTTAAGCTGTTCCTATCCCATGCTGATGCTAGTTGGACTCTAAACTGATTTAAGAAAATTATGTCTGGATTGTGATGCTTCGGCAACAACTTGATGGGTGTTCTTTCTGCACTCTGTCTTTCATGATAATAGACAATATTTATGTATTTTATTTCTCATCTTTAAAAACACCCATCTTTCTCCCTTTAATGTTGTACCCTCTCAAATTTCCGCTCCAGGAAAGCAATTGCCAATCATATTCCTTTCTCTGGGCAGGTCTTACTGAACAGCTATACTTTTATATGCACATATAAAAATGCTTTTCTGTAAAATTAAATTAAAGTTAGGCCTAAAAAAATTAAAGCATTAAAATATATATGAATCCAAGCAACTTAAATGAAAAACATCATTTTTTCCCCCATTTTCAATTTGGCTCAATAGCTTCTGTGCCGTTCTTGTTGAAGGAGACTCTCAAATGAAGTGGGTATAAAATTTTCCTGGCATACAAAAGGTCACTGGTTGAAACCCAGCAGGATTTTTTTTTTAATTATTAGGGTTTTCTTCCTCCTA
Organism: Myanophis thanlyinensis; assembly: GCA_017656035.1. Taxonomy (NCBI): domain Eukaryota; kingdom Metazoa; phylum Chordata; class Lepidosauria; order Squamata; family Homalopsidae; genus Myanophis; species Myanophis thanlyinensis. The sequence continues at coordinate 30,493 of JAEANM010000791.1, forward strand.
ATTTGTTATCTGAATGGTTCTTGCAGGCTGTTTTCTTGCAGATGATTCATTACCCAAACTAGGTAACATGATCAATGCACCAATGATGTTACCTAGTTTGAGTAATGAAATGTCTGCAAGAAAACAGCCAAGCTCAGAGAGCACCAAAGACCCCTCAAGGTGTATGTTTTGCTGAAAAAGAATATACTGTTTCATATTCTTCCTGATACTACAGAAAGAAATGTTTCAATGGTGCACCAGTGAATTTTTTAAACAAAAGCCTGGTGGGAATGTGGGTAGCTCCAGAGAAACAATGCTAATTTATTTGTGCCAGGTTCTGAACCAGTGAGACTTTGCATGTCAGGAAAATACTGCTGGAAGACCACTGGCAACAGAGATTAGAGAGTTGCAAGGCAGCAACCCTTAAACCAGCTGAAAGGACATTTCTGCCACTGCACATAGTAATGAATCAAAGTGCCAGAGTTGCCAATAGCAATGTTTCTCAACCTCAGTCATTTTAAGATTCGTGACATGGGCATCAACTCCTAGAATTCCCCATCCAGCATGCTATTTGGGGAATTCTGGAAGTTGAAGTCCACACATCTTAAAGTCAACGAAGCTGAGAAATACCGGGCTTGGAAGAAAGTAAAGCACAGCAGGCCAATCAGATAACAAATTCTGTGACTGCACAAACAGGAAAAAAGGAATAGGAATACATGGATGGGAATCCCATGCGGCAGGCCTGGGATGAGCAGAGTGGACACTGTTCCCCATTTCTGCCTTCCAAAACAATTGGGTAACTCATTTGTGACTGGGGAAATTAGTGCAAATGGGTCTTTTGTTGAACTGCCCCAATGATCATAACACAGAGCCCTGTTCAACCCACCCCATAAGCAGGGAAATACTTACGGCTCACGAGCACACATTGGACTCAGCTCCTGGAAATCCCTGGAAAAGAGCAAGGAATGGATTCAGAAGACAGGAGACACTAATTAAAATTCAGTTAGGAGCTATTTGCAAGCCCCCATACAGGTAGCCTCTTACGATCACAAGTGGGAGCAGAATTTCAGTTGCCAAATAAGGCGATTGTTAAGGCACATAACGCACTATGTTACGACTTTTCTAGCCACAGTTGTTAAGTGAATTGTGCCGTTGTTTAACAAATCCAGCTTCCCCCGTTGACTTTGAACATCAGAAGCCAGCTGGGAAGGTTGCACATGGCATTCACAGGACTCAGGAAGCTGAAACAGTTGTAAATACACCTGAATTCTGATCATGTGATCATGGGGATGCTACAATGGCCATAAGGACAAGGGCTGGTTGCCCATTTTTTCAGTGCCATTGTAAACAAATGGCTGTAAGTCAAGGACTACCTATATCCCCCCCGTCCCCACTATAAGAGGAGTTGCCACATAGAACAACTATCTCTTCAGTGCAAGAATTCAGATTAAAGCATTTGCAAAAAATAACCTGTTCAGCCTCTTTTTAGATACATCAAGAGAAGCTCAGTATATCCCCTGATAACTGGTTCCAGATTTGGCAATTCGAAACACATCATGCAGCATGGCAAATATAATCATTTTTAGTCTGGTTTTTAAGGAGGCCTAAATGTCTACAAATATTGCAAATCAGTTAGACATATTAAGAGGGAGGAATCAGAAACCCAATAGTTCTCTTTTATTATTTTCCTTTTCCTTTTCCTTTTCCTTTTCC
>JAEANM010000792.1:14358-32146 GCA_017656035.1 Myanophis thanlyinensis
AGTCTAACTTTGGCTGCATCATAATTAGTCAATTGTTCTAGGTCATTAAATGCTAAAGCAAATTGCCATAAGTAATGAATTACATACCTGTTCTAAGACTGTGGTAAGCAAGATTGTTTCTATTTGACATCATGTTGCTGCTCGCCAAAAGAGATGATTACAGCCGAATTAGATGAAAACAGATCAATTCTGACACCTGTAAACAACCCAGGAACAATAAACTCATAACAAACAATACTTTGAAATATCTTTAAAAACTAAGTATAGGTTAAAATATTACAATTTGCTTTCTAAACCAAAAAATTCTACAGTTTATATACAATATGTTTAAAATCCAAAAGTCGTGAAAAAAGAAAAAACCCAAAGCAAACAAATATCTTATTAAACAAACAGTGTAAGTGAGACTGGAAATAGCCAACAATGTAAGCAGGGAATGTGAGGACGAGATGCATAAAAGAATGAATATACTTTCCCTGTTCTTACAAGGTAGAGCTGAAATCTAAAAGATAACTTAAAATGTTATCTACAGTATTTGTGTCCATGCAATCATCTCAGTTTTAATAAAAGTCAAATCTGCTTGGCCATTTCTTTGCATTTTCTCTTGGTTCTGTTTATTAATAGGCAGCTCTTCCTTCAATTAAACAACAGGGGACTATAGAAGCCTTCAAATTTGATGGTCTCTAGTTATAATGGAATACAACTTGGATGGGGGGGGGGAACAGGATTCAGCTGAAGGGTTCATCCTTAGTTATCATCCTTAGTTCTGGATGGGGTTGCGCTATCCCTGATAGACCCAGTGCAAAATCTGGAGCTTCTCCTAGATTCGTAATTCCTGCTCGACAAATAGATAGCTGTTATGCCTAGGAGAACCTTTGTGCAATTTCATGTTATAAGCCAGCTATGCCCTTTTCTGGATCATGAGACCCTGAAGTCAATCAGTCAGTCAGTCAGTCATACCCTGGTCATTTCCTAATTAGATTTCCACAACATGCTCTACATGGGGCTACCCTTGAAGAGTGTTCAAAAGCTACAATTGGTACAATATGTAGTGGTACTGTGTGCACTGTTTTGGAGGCCATCAGTGGCACATGTTATGCGAGTTGTACTGGTTGTCAGTTTGCTTATGGGTCTAATTCAAGATCTTGGTCATTACTTTTAAAGTTCTTTATGGCATGAGTCAAGGGATGCTAAGGAACTGTCTCACCCCAATGGGATTAACCCACCTTACTCGTTCCAGTGGAAAAGGCCTATTTCAGATCCAAAGAATTTTGACAGGCAAGATCCAGCAGGAGAGCCTTTTCTGCTGTGCCCCCCCCCCCTCTTAAATATTTTGTCATTAAAGGTGAAGTTTTCCCTCACATTCCTGGCATTCTGGAAGAGTGATGGCTGTACTGTTTGGCCTAAGGCCCCAAAATGAACCTATTACATTGGGATTGGCTGACAGACTAAAAAAGATTCTCACCCCCAGAATGGCTATGATCTTGGTTTTTAACTTTGAACTTCTTTGTTCAATTTTTAATTGTTTTTAGCACTTTTTATCTTTTTATTTTATTGTAAGCAGCCCAAAGTTGCAGTTATCAGTGAGATGGATGGCATACATACAGGCAAATTTGTTGCATCTGCAACAACAAACATATTCAATGACTTTGGATGAAAACAAAAGCAAAAAAAATGCTACTGAATCATCTGAAAGGACCACAGGGAAGATCACAGGAACACATTATTAACATGTGGTTACAACCTTATATTCATTTAATTAGGACCAAAGCCAAATGAATTCTGTGGGGCCTCCTTGAGAGAAGACCTGCATATGTCTACACTCCAATCTTCTTGATGTTATTATACAGTGCTGAAGTGTGCTCTCACCAAAGATTATTAAATGACTCCCTTTTTTGTCTGCTGCGTTGAAAATATATGTCATAGATGAGTGATCTAAAACAGGCATAAATAATTGAAAGTATAACATATGCTAAAAGGTCTATTCATGTTCCTCTTTGAATAGGCTCAGGACTTCATAGAGCAGTTGGTCTAAACATATTTCTGCTTCTACATATTAACAGAATATTTAGTAGAAAATGACAGTTTAACTCCCATAGCTTTATAAATATTTATCAAAAAAAATCTATCAGTCAAGTTTCTCTGTAAAATATTAAGATAATCATTTGCATTTGAATTTTCTAAAGAAAATAAAATTCAATGGAATACGAAGTTTTAAACCAATCATATTGTTTTATTGCCTTAAAGGGAGAAAAAAAAATAAACTTCTAGCAATAGCTAAATCACAAAATCAACCACAAGTGAAAAAAGTGCCATATACTCAATAGGGATTATACACATATTTATAAATAATGGACTCTTGTTTCAGCTTGAAAGAGGAACTAGGCCAGCATGCTAAGAGGTGAGATGCCACCAATAAAGTGGCCCAGATATGCAAATAGCCTGTCAATCTTCTCAAACTCATATCATATTCACTTCCATGCACAGAAACATTCCCTTCATTCACAATAGCTAAAATTATTTCAAAGCCTGAAGTGATTATTCAAGGAACAGTCAGAAAGAACTCTTTAAAGTGGAAGGTGAATCATTTTCTCCCGGAACAGTGACCATCCCAGCCCCACTTGCAAACTATTCTCCCATCTGGCGAAGAGTTTTATAAAAATCTTCCAGTGACAGCCAATACTATTTTCAGACTTTAAGATTGAGAAAAAGTTACTATCTCTGTTTAGTTAGTAAATGCACATTTTCAGAGGATGGAATGAAGCAAATATGAAGGGGGAAACCATGTGGGCTACAAAAGTTTTCCGCCTATTGTACAGTACAATAAAGCAAGGGAAAGAAAACAGAACAACCCCAGCCTATATAATTTCTCATATAGGTCTAAACCTAATTTTCTCTTCCTTTCTAGATAACAGCAGATTGCTTCATCTGAACTCTAAATTGGGATTAATTTTAACTCTAGTAAGGCAGCTTCATCAACTATTGCTAATTGGTTTGCTAGTGTTTCCATTATCCAGAATTGAGTTTAACAAGTTTACCGGGTTGGACATGACACAGCAAGTTATGTTTAATTCAATATTAATAAATATTTGCTAAATATTCCAACCTTAATGTCTGACAGTTTATGTAGACAATTCTAGAGGGCTTGACTCTTCCCATCCTATGCATTTCTATGAAGGCAGGCTTGAATAGCAATATATTAGAAATAAGTACTATCTACCTACCTACAGTACACTAAAACTATGTTTATTCATCTGTTTGTCCCCTTAAGTTACCAAATGGGGCATTATACAATTTTTGAATCCAGGCTGCTAAATTAAATAACGAACACAAAAAAATTACAGGATTCATTTCTCTTACAGAATTGGCATTTCCATATTCAGACCAGTTTTATTTACAAAATTACAGCCAATGCAGCATCTCAGTCATGTCAATATGATTTTTCTATCTTTCCATAAACAAAGTGAATTGAGAAGCTATAAGAAAGTGGAGATCACTCATGTTCCCACTACCTTTTTCCCCATACATGATCATTTTGTTTATCTTTAAGTAAATACTGACTTACTCAAAGTTTGTTTGCCACTACAATTGTTTTATATTTGATATAAATACTTTTTGATATAAGTACTTTTCTTAGATGATCATGAGATCATGCAGCATTGGAGTAAAAAATATGGTTGACTTAAAAGTTAACATTCATTCTGATAATATCAGACTGCACTACATACCTTTGTCTCAAAGGATAACCCAATGAGTCACAGGGTTTTCTAGTCACCAGTAATTCTTTACAGTCCATTAAATCTTAAACATATATTTAGCAAAGCAAGTTGTGGATACGTATTAATTACAGATACTTCTTGACGTAGAAGCAGAATTGAGCCCAAAATTTCTATTGCTAAGCAAGACAGATGTCAAGTTTGTCCCATTTTACATTTCTTGCCACAGTTAAGTGAATCACTGCAGCTGATGTTAATAAAACAGTTGTTAAGTGAATCCAGTTTCCCTATTGACTTTTCTTGTCAGAAAGTTGCGAAAGTTGATCACATGACCCCAGGACATTGCAACTGTCATAATTATATGCCAGTTGCCAAGCAGCTGAATTTTGACCATGTGACCAAAGAAAGCTGCAATGATTGTTAAATGTGGAAAACTGTCATAAGTCACTTTTTCCAGTGCTGTTATAGATTTCCAGTTTAACTGTCATCTTAAAAGTTGCTAAGAATGAAAGACACAAATGTCCTATTAAAAAAGATACCGATGATAGGAAAACACGCTGAGTTCTAGTTCCAAATGTTTAGTCCTTGAAATGTGTGAAACTCTGAGAACATTTTAATTATGTTGCTGAAAGTACGTATTTGTAACATTTATTTCCTTTATCAGTAGGGCAATTATATGTAAAATAGGCTAGCGATGCCTCAGGAACAGACTACAGAACAAGATGTACTTCCCAAGCAATCTTGGGTCAACTTACTATCATCTAATAAAGGCCAGGCTTCAGAATATTTAAGTCCATCTCCCACTACCTACCCACTTTTTGAAGGAAGAGTGCAGAATTTTTTATTTTAGAAAACTTCAAGTACTTATTCCAAGAAATAGGCCCTCTCAACCTCCCATTTAGTTGTGTCAAAGTAGGAACACGAATCAAACTGACATCAAAGCTCTGTAACTTGCTTTCCATGGCAGTTAACATAGTTCTGCAAGGCAGTTAATTATTATGTGTATATTTAAAGCTTTGCTCAGTACATGTGACCAGCAGTACCAAATCAGTCACCTACAAAATACTGGTAGACTAGAACAATAGTTCAGGGAATATAACAGTGACATAATAACAGCTTTCAAATATAACTGCTATTCTGCCCACTACTCTGCAAAATACAGAATGTTTTACCATTATTTTTACACACATCGTTGTTTAGATGTTACTAAACAATGGTGGATAACTTCAATAGTAACAGTGTTTGAAATGCCTCACACTTCTCTGTACTTCCATAGGAAAATGAAATTATTTCAGCATCTCTCCTGTACAAGTTCCCATTTATGAAATGCAATAACATAAAAAACCCAGTAAACAGTTCTTATGCATTCATTTAGGAAAATAACCCTGCAGTTTTAGACAGTCATAAGATTTAAAGGTCTGCCTCTTAGCACTTAAAATCCACCTATTAGACTAGATGCAGACACACATTTTTATCCCGCATACTTCATCTACACCACCTTAAAGAATAACAGATGTATTACTTCCTAAAGATTTATAACTGGAAATTATCCTGGCATGCATGCTTTCAACAAATGATATGCTGGACTTAGAAGAAACATAGGGAACCTTCTTTAAGGCTCCATGGGATAAGGAAGTCAGCTTGGTAAGATGTTAGGCCAATGGACCAAATATTTCCAATTCATAAAGCATCACAAAGATGTGATCGGTCTTTTTGTTCCCCCAAATTATCTTTCTTCCACTGTGCCAAAGAACCACTTGGCAAAGTAGAGAAATTATGATGAACTTGCAGAAGGATATCACTGGAAAAAGTCAAAAAGCTTCCTTCCAACCCCATTAGCTTCAGCCTTTCTAAAAGAACACCAAAACCTATTGTGGCTTACAAGAGGCTGAGTCTGAATCTGCTGTCCTTTTAACTCTTAGGCAATCTGAAAGATGTGCCCCTACCTCCTCTTTTTTATCTTTCATACATTGCTTGTAAGCAGTTCTGTAGAATGTTTTGATTGTTGGCTTTATTGTACATCATCCACAGTCACTTTGAGTGAGACTGGTGGTCATATAAATTTAACAAGCAAATCAATGCACAGGTTTGCCTACAAACAGTAAATATACCATCTTCGTTTGCTGGTTTCTTGTACAGCAATGCCCCCAGCTCTATTTTAAATCCCACTCTTGGAAAACCTACTTTGCTGTATTAAGTCCTTCGGGAGAGGGGGCGGTATAGAAGTCTTGATAATAAATAAATAAATAAAAATTCCCAGAGGGAGAGGCAATAAAGTATTAAAAAAAGCTTTTTTTTCCCCAAGCAGAACTAAGAGGAATACATAGCAAGTAAGAAATCCCTGGGGGAAGAAGTACTTAAAAATCAAATAGTACCTGGGTGAAAGAAAATTGCTTAGTTCTGTAAATCTCTCTCAAGGCAAGCGCTAATCTCCTCAGTTCCAGGGGATCCAGCCGAATCTTTTGCTTAGCACATTATTCCCAGCAAAGGGGAACAGTTACATCAAGTCAGCAGTACTTCGGTTTTCAAACACTGGCTGTCCCATTTTAATCCGAAAGCTTGGAAGCCTAATCTAAACAATCCGGCAGCAAACATGTGCGGAAATGGGAAGGGGGGGGGGGGAAGGAAAAAAAAAAAAAAGCATCCCGGATCGCTAAAGAAAAGGACAAAAAGATCCTTTTTCTTTGCAATCCATGGAAAGCACCGCCCAGCTAAACATTCCCCCCACTTCAGACAAAACAGGCTGCCTCCGGAGAATAAAAGCAAAGCGGGAAAAGAAGTGCGAAGAGCCTGAGCTTTAAAATAGTAATACTAGAGGGTAAATAAGAGGGGGGAGGGGGAGAAACAAGGGACCAGTGTTAAACGTTTCCTCCGGCACTGCTTGCTCGATTTCCGGACTCCAACGAGAGAATCCTTTCTCGAGCGATGCCCCTCTCCCTGCGAAGCTGCCTCCCCACCTAGTCAGATCCTCCGCTGGCTCCCGCGCGCAGGACAAAAGCTGCCTGGGTCCCAGCCTCGAGCCACGCTCACCTCTTCATCCTCGAGCTTGTTGTGCATCCTTCTCTCTTCGAGCCCTTCCAAAAACTCGTTTTCCCGTCACTTGCTTCAGCGGAGTCTTTCCTTCCGAGCCGGACAGGATCCAGCCCCCTCCTTCTCCTCCCCCACGCTTAACCGAAGCAACAATCAGTCCCGCCCATTAGGGTACCCCACCTCCGTTTTCCAACAGAAGGAGTAAGCCAGCACCCCTCCCGCTCTTAGAATGGTTCGTTCCCTTCGGGAAAAGAGTTAGAAGGAAGGACCGAAGAACATATTAAAAAGGGGGGTGGGGGGAAGAAACTGTAATTTCATGCTCGTGTTCTCGTGGATGTAAGAGGCGCTTGAAAAGCTTTTCGCCGGATCGCTCTGCATCTGTTTTATGTGCCCTGAGTGACTTTGGAGTACCAAGAGAGGTAATACCTTGGAGTGTTTTACACTAACTTCAAATTTCATCCATGCGCTACAGAGCACTCCAGAAAATACAACTGCGCCTTTATACCCGGGAGTTAAGTTTGGCTAAAGTTTTTCTAAGTGGGAAAGAAAGACCATTGTATTCGTGTTCAGTTTTGTCATGGGAATGGTCATTTGGTCCGGTGAAACCTCCTGAAAGTGACTTTAAAGGTGCAGTGCCTCCTATGCCACACGCTTCCTACCGGCCACCACTTGTACCTTCTGTTTACCCGAGCGCTGGAGGGCGCGTTGCAAACAGAGAGTTGATTTTACTGTACAGACACAGCTCCTGGTTGGTGATTTAAAAAAAAACAAAAAAACTCCCCGCCAGAATTACTCTCCAGTGACATCATGCAAACAAATCTCTCGAAAAATGCACCCGGAGCGGGGTGAAGGGTGTAGCTTTCAGCTTGACAAATTTAACCTGTAAACTTTGGACCGATTTTCTGCAAAGCCAGGCTAGGAAAACAGCAAACAGTTTTTCACCCTGAGTCAGCTTCCTATCGCTCTGACATCAGCAGAAAAATAGACCTGGGTTTTAAGAAAGGCGAGCCAGAAAGAGGGGTGGGGGGAGGAGAGAGAAAATGCTTGGCTTTTCCTCTCCCTCCTTGTTCTTCTCCCGTCCAAAAGTTGGACGACGCTCAGACTGACAGGAAAAGGATGTCTGCTGGAGCCCCACTCCCACATGAATCCAGCTGTGTTTTTTCGGCTGTCTTCACAGAGGCTGCAAGAATGTAGACAGAGATTCAGTTAACATTACTACTCTTCGCTCCTGTAGGTCAAAGCTCCTAAAATTACTTTGTTGACCATTCCTGGAAAATTATGTTCCACACAAAATGCAATCAAATGTATCATGAACCCAACAAAATAATTTTGTCATCTGAACACTTTGCCAAATTTAGGTTCAGAGTTTTATACAGTAGGACATATTTCTGTCTTGTACTGCTACAACTTGGGCATTATAAGATAAACCTGCAAGATCTGCCAAGCTATTCACAGAGCAAGAAAGAAAAGATAAAATATTTGCTTGTTTATAACATTTAGATAGCCACCCATCTCACAGAAAGTAACTGGGTGATGTACAACAAAATAATAAAACAGTAAATGTTTAAAAACATTTTAATTAAAAAAGAATAGTGCTGTTCTCTTTTAGCCTTGTTAACAGCAATAATGGAGCTCCGCAAGACATCCCCAGGACACCCAAGTCTGATGATATAACCGCTTTTGGGAGACTTCCAAAAAAAACCCAACAAAGATGGGGCCAACCTCATTGGGAATGGGAGGAGAGTAATATTCCATAAGGCAGGCATCCCCACAGAAAGACTTCCAAAAAAATCACAACAAAGAAGGCACCTCCCAGGACCAACCAAGTATAGCACACACAGACAGGACCCATAACATTCATTTTCTGCTGGATCTGATGGTATGGGCTCATATAATCAAGAACAGTCCCTCAGATAACCTGGCCCCATGCCATGAAATATTTTAAAGGTCAAAACTATCATTTTGAACTGAATTGTAGAAAAATAGGGCAGAGGCTACATGAAGTTACAGTTTTAAAATGTCATGAAGAAGTTTGTTCTGCGGACGTTCAAATTAATGTTACAACTGCTAAGCAAGTTTGTTTAACAAAGGTATTACAGTAATTTAATTTTGTTCTGGTACCTTTAATTTATTCTAGTTGTTCCTTTTTATACAAATTAATATACTCTACAAAATTATTTAAGACAAATATAACAGTCTGTTCAATCTCTCCCTGCACTGGTGAATGTAATTTCCATTGCTCTAGAAAACAGGTTGCTTCCAGTTACTGCTTGTTCTTGTGTGGATTTATCAAGAAATGTGTATTACTTGGTGAAGACATGCCAGAACTTGCTATGGACTCTTATTTTTTTCTTAGATTGTCAGATTCTACCCCTGCCTCTCAGTTCCTATAGTTTATACTACAACCTATTTTGATCTTCAACTTGATGTAATCTGAAGGTTTTAGTTTTTATTAGCGCTGCAAATATCTGCAACACAGCAGTTTCTATCAACCATGTCATGCTGCACTCAATGTAAAGTTAACGTAAAAGTCTATTTAGATACTTCTTGAAGATATCATTTTATATTTAAGATTGTCAAATCAATATATTCCTAATTTGTAAGTGAATTACAACTAAACCAGTATTTAATTTGGATAGGAGCAATATACAGTATAATATAATAATATTTAAACCTATTCATATAACTCACATAATTCCTGATGTCTAGATTACTCCAAAGATAAAAGAACTACAACCATAATATCTAGTGATATAATATCTTGTCTTTTACTAATATCATAGTAATGTCATATCAATCAAAGAAGAAACATCATGATCTTTCTTTTTTAGATGGCTGTTTTCCATAAGGTTTGATGAGCTAGGTATGTTTTTGAATTGTAAAGTATGTTTTGATGTTCAGTTGATTCTGTTAACAGTGAGAATTCTATAACATAACTCTTATGAATTCTGTTGACAGAGGAAGAAACAGAAATTTGCCTGGATTTCATAAGAACGCATTATCCAGTTTTGCTTTGTGCAAATGCCATATTTACAGTAGCATATATATTATAAATTCCCTTCAACAGGAAACAGTATTCTGGCAGAACTAGCTTTTAAATAGCTGGCCCATTAGTTTGATGCAATGAAATCCATATGCATGCTAAGGATAATTACCTTGGGTGTCAGATTATCATATGGAAGCAAATGACAACAATTCTGATGAAGCCAATATATTTGTGCTTTAACTGTGCTGCCTATGTTGAAAATTATATGGGAATTCTATGCATGTGCCTTGAGGTTCTATAATAAAAAATAAAGTTGTAAACATCAATGATACCAGTATAATATAGTTGGAACCACAGCAAAATAATTCCAATATGGAGTGCTCTTATTAGGATTCCAGGCAGGCAACTGAACTAAGTGAAGGATATTGCATTCAGTTGTCTCCATGAACAAGTCAGTGAGTTTTTGTGCTGCCTGTCCTTGTTTTTTTAAGTGTTGTCTCTGAGAATGATAGCCCTTTATTTAAGGCAGCCAATACCACTATTTCTAACACAGTCAATGAAAGGATGATGAAGACCAGCAGGCAGTTTGCCACATAGCACATGGCCATAATATATTTACATTGATGATTGATTTATACAACATGTCATCCAGAAGTGTTTATTCTTTAATTAGCAGTGTGTGGGATGGTCAGTCCAATGACCATCCATGTAGCACTCCTCTAGCCTTCCATCTTGAGAATGGGCATTCCAGCTCGTAGATGTTGCCTACTTCTGCAAACTTTGCAATTTCTCCCAAAAAACGTTTTCCCTTCTTGTTGTGCATTTTGACAGTATAAGGATACCCATTCAGAGATGAGTTGCTGTTGGCATTTAGGATGTTGAAGGATGTTCCCATCCTGCTGGTATTTTTGAAGACTTGGCTCTTCACCTAGGCATTTAGTGGAAATGATAGAAGCTTCCATTTAATGTAGGTGGTTTTCTTTAATTTCATCCAGTTTATGATTCTGTAATCTCTGCACTTTTTTGTTTCTGGCTGTTTTTTCTATTTTATTTTTATGTTTTAAATCATTTGTAAACAACCTTAAATAGTATGGTGGCATACTACTTAAATTTATTAAATAATAATAATAACAATAATGTATCAACTTAAAATGTAAGTATCTTCTCAAAATGTATGAGTAGTGTAGTTTTTTGTAGTTCTACTAATGTTATCCATAATTTTCATCCATATTACATAGTTTCAGTGATACCCATTGTAATCGGGGTGCTTGGTTCTATGTCCCAAGAATTTTACAAAATACATCAAGAAATTGCAGCTTCCTGCTATAACACCAATGGGACTGCAAAAAACTATGCTACTCGGAACATTTTAATGAAGATACTTGGTTGATACAGGATGCTGGTAGCAACCTGTATCAACTCTCAGTGCCAGTCAATGATATTTGTGATACATTTTTAAATGTTAAGTTGACTGAGTTTCATGTTTAATGAATAAAAGTTTATTATAATAATAATTCAGTGCTTCCCATTCACTTTTCATGTTACAGTATTCCTCTATTTAATACATGGTAATATTGTTATCTTTGGATAAAATGGCACATTGTTCCTCCTTGACATTTTTTTTGGGGGGAGAGGGGGAGTAGGGGAGAAAAGAGAAGTCTCAGTTCTTGTAATCTTTAGGCAGCTGCTCAGAACTCAAGAACAACATTAAATTGTTCCTTTAAGTTTTACCTCATCCCAAAGCAAAATTTGTGGAAAAATATTTGATGTTAAATGATGCAATTCGTTGAACAAGTCTAGTTTCAGTTTAAGTCTGAAATATAATGCATTCCTGGATGGAAAACTACTGTGGATGTTCATCACACTAGAAATTGTACTTATATGTATGGTATACCAAAAGCCAGGATCTATAAGTAATTATTTTATAAATAATAAGTCAGGGGCCTGGCTTCTGGTACACCTTACGTATCTCCCAGATGAAGGCAGTGGTGAAAGGCTTCCATACTGTTGCGAATAAAATTACATGGACATCTTCATGAAGTCACTAGCGTTCAAGGTTAGCTCAAAGGATATTTTAATTTATTTGCTATTTCAGCTGATTTATATTCCACTCTCTCACTGGGTTCTTTCTAGTACGTGTTTGGGCACTTATAAAATATGACATATCACTAAAACAGCCACTTAATTTGGGGCCCAGGGCACAAGGAGACGAGTCATTCTGTTTCCAAATACTTTGCTTATGATTGTAGAAAAGGCATTGGATAAGGCCAGGATTCATTCTCTGTTCATGATAACAGATCTAAATGATACATTTAAACATTATATAGAAAAACACATTTTGAGTTGATAATAAGAGAATGGAGAGTTACTCTGTTATAGAAGAAATTAAATTCTGTAAGTTGTTCCCTTGGATTCTGCATATATTTAACTTAAACATTAACCTAAACTGATTATGTTTCAGCTTTGCAAAACAACACTGCATCCCCATCAGACCAGCCTTACTCTGCTATAGCACTTTTTTTTTGTTGCTTGCATTTCACAGTTTCCTGAAAATAAAATCTGCACAGCCTTCAGACAGACGCCTGATTAATTCAAATAATTGACTGGCTAGTTCTAACCTGTTTAGTCAGAATAAAATCATACTAACTTAGCTGAGTCTTCCTTTCTAATAAATATGGTTATCACTTGCACTTACCTTTTCTCTAGAATTAAGCTGAGATTTTATTATCATGGGTTGTATGCCTGTCTGTTTTTTAAACTTTGTAATTATATGTTCATGTTAGTAGAGATTGCTCATTCTGTAACATTAAACATTTAAAGATTGGGTTACTCTTACATACATGATCAAAAAAGTCAATTATATTGGGGTGCTTGTAATTTTAAATATATGGAGAGACTTATAGTCTCCTGGTTTCTAGCCTGGTGACTTAACCAAACTGGCTCTAAGAGTTATTACCCATTGCTAGAGGGTAATTAAATCTTATTGGCAAATTAATTCTTCCAAGGGTTACCAGTAAAAAAATACTTATAAACAGTGGTGGGCTGGTTTGGACTGGTTCTATTGAACCGGTACTTCCAACCATCAGCTGGCCCTGCTCCCCACCCTATCCTGTCCTATATTCCCTTCTTTCTGCCTCAACTGTATCACGTGGCACAGCTGTTTTCCGCGTCTCCGCCATTCCTACTCACCGGGGCTGCCTTAGAAAGTAAGCTCATTGCTTTGAAATTGCTGTAATTTTGAAGCTGCGCGTTAACACAGAAGGTGTGTGAGTGCACGAAGCACGCGTGCACAGAACCAGTTGTTAAAGTATGTGTAGCCCACCACTGCTTATAAAGATTGCTACTAGTCAGGCTGAAACTCTGGACACATTTTTGATAACGCAAGGAATTCTTAGCCCTTCCACCATTTTTCAGCATCTCTAAGGAAAGAGAGAAGAAAATGTTTTGGATTTTACTAACCAAAATCCATACAAGATGGGAAATAGGGATCATCCCTGGTGCTTTATTTAAACAGAATGTTTAACTTCTCTCCTTAACCCTACTGTCATCATGAAAATTCAGCCTGACTTTTTCCTGCCTCAGTGGAATTTTTCTTATTCTAGTTTGTTTCTCCACCCTACTTTTACTACTTTACTTTTTTTATCACCATTTGAGATAAGTATTTGGAAGCCTGGGGAAAGGTAGCATCTAGAATTTAATGCTGGCAGACAATAGGAAAGTTGTTCCCAATTTCTTATCTCAAAATCTCAACTCCCCAGGGTGACTTTTGTGTGTTAAAGTTGATGCTTCATTATTTGCATTTGCATGTGACTTTGTTAATTCTATCCATCAAGTGAAAAACTTTTTTCTTCACCGCTTCTATTGCATGCTTGCCTAAGCGTGTCTTTACATTTTACATTCTGTCTGTTTTTAAAATGGTCATTTTTTGATTTATTGCTTTTAATAAGTCTTGTTATCTGCAGTTTTGCACTGTCCCTTCTACAGATAGAGGCTCCCCCCATTTTTGCACATAATAGTAGAAGATGTAATCACCAAGCATAGTAATGTGAGGCCATTATATTGTAAGAAAGAAAATGAATCTGTGAGAAGAAATGAAATTGATGGTTTTTGTTTTTAACTTTCAGGAAATTACTTTTATTTATGCCAGGGTGTGAAGGAATCTAAGAAAATGAAATAACCTGCTTTGGCATCTAGCGTTGTTATGAAAGGAAATATTGTCAGCAGCAGATACATTAAAATAATGCTGCTGCAAGTAATAGTTATAATCTAGGGTGACCATATTTGATTTCCATAAAAGAGGACGAGAAAAGCAGCGGTGGGGGGGGCATCTCCGCAGCGGCTCTTCTCCCGCCGCCCAGGTGCTGCTGATGGGGAAAAGCGGCTCCGCAAGACGAGCATGCGCTCCATCGCAGGATTTCTAAGCGCGATGGAGCGCATGTTCATCTTGCGGGAGCCACTTTTCCCCATTTGCCTGGACATGACATCTCCACTTTTTACGCCCAGTCCGGGGCGTCCGGGTGGGTTTTATAAATTTATAAAACCCACCTGGACGCCCCGGACTAGATGTAAAAAGTGGACATGTCCAGGCAAAAGAGGACGCTCGGTCACCCTATTATAATCCCATGAATAGATGTGAATATTAAAGTCTCACTGAATTGTATGATGAAATGGGCTAAGAATGTTGGTTATAACATACTAAAAATTACTAAAATGCAGGAGATTTTTGCATGATTATAAACAGTTCCTGTGGAAATCAGTCCTGATTACATTCAAATTGGAGATTTGATGAGCAAAGAGGGGCTGATTTGCTGAGTTTGTAATGTGAAAATTAAGGCAATCAGATTCATCTTGGATTGCTTTCCTCTGGGAACTGAGGAAAAAGGTCCATAGACTGTAATGGGTGAAGGGCAAAATATGTAAAGCTACATAGAAAAGAGCTAGGTTGGCAGAGGGCATTAGCCTTCCTCAGTTTTACTTGAATACCTTCACAGCTTTTAGTGAAATAATTTTTTGAAGCAGACTCTTTGTACTACTGTTAACAAACTTAAGGACAACACATCTGTTGAGATAAAATGCAATTAAAAAGAAAGTATGGTAGCCCTCATTTAGCCACTCAGATAGCGATTATTCATTGTTATGAAAAAGCAATTTTGTGACCAATTCTTGCATTTACAATCTTCATAGCTCTGTAATGCACAGAAAAGCTGCTATAAGATCATAAGCACTGTTGCATTTTCACTTAGTGATTAGCTTTGCTTAACAACCAAGTTACTAGTCTAAATTGTCGCTAAGTAAGGATTGCACATAAGAGAAATAGCCTTGCTTGTATAGTCTCAGAAAGAGTAAAACTAGAACTACTTGGTTGTAAATGTTGGTGTGGCTTCTATACCTTTGGAAGAATGAAGAATTTTTTAATTAAGATTTTTTCAAAACAATTCTTTTTTATGCAATGTATTTTTTCATTTGCTCATAAGATATGATAGATTCATATTCATTATTGATATAGGGAGAAAAAACAAAGTTTAAACTCAATGTTTAAATTAAACTTTAGGTTAATATAAGTAGAACATTAATGAATGTTACTCCTTTTCATTTGAAAGAGATTAATAGTCTTTCCACATAAACATTTTATAGCACTTCAAGCACACATTTGTTTTTCATTTATTGGGTGGACACTTCACATTTTTTCTCATGGCTTCACTTCTGCTGTGAGGCATATAAAACATCTTCCAGAAAGATAGCTATGTTAGCACATTGCAGCATAAACAGCAAGAATCCAACTTGCACTGAGAATAATGCTTTGTTGAAACATATTTTTGCCAATATATAGATTACTCAGTGGATTGAAGAGCTGAATTAGATCATTTTATGAAAAATTAATATTCTTATAGCTGCTTATAGGTTATAAGTTGCTTGTAAATATAGGTTTTGTACGGACAATCGCAGTGAAATATTATCTATTGTAACAATTGTGTACAGTTCTCTCTCTTTCTCTCTCATGATTTAAACTTTAGTTGACAAATTAGTTGATAATTTTGAAATTGAATTGAAATTGAATTGAATTGAATTGGATGCAAGATCTGATAAACAGATTACATGCCACTCCAATAACTTTTATCCATGAATTACCTTTTACTACTTAAGTAGTATATACATCATATAAGATATACACAATCTTCTTTCAAATAGCAGGACAAATAAATATAATTTACGAATAATCTGATTTTTCTAGTAATAGTTAATGGGATTTTTCTTTGTAAGTCTGTACACATCAAAACAATGATCAATGACATGATCTTATAAATGTTGGACAGTTTGATCTAAATTGGCCAAAAGGCCTGTGCATCTACAAGAAGCAGTATCTGTGGCTTTTCCATTTTGTAGCTTTCTTTGTTCCAAGAAAGCATCGTAGGCTTTTTCTAAGTAAAACAGAAAAACAGTCAAAGTTGTTTGTGTTCTGAATGTTATTTCTGTATATTTCATTCTTCAATGTTGTGGTTGTTTGATAATTATCCATCTAAATCATCCATTTGAATGGATGTATACAGTTGTTTGGATATGTCCTCTTCTAGATCCTTATATTTAAGGAGCACTACTAATAAGTTTGCTATGGGATAATTTTCTAACTGGCACTGGACAGATAATTCCATCTATTGTTACAAAATCTCCAAAATGCCTTTCAAATATGCATTCCAATCATACTTGGCCAAATAAAGTTCAATTCAACTAAATTCAATTTCGGAAGGTCCAAAAAGTTTGTTATGCCAGCCTGTCATTGAAAGCCTACTTAGATGGTGATGTTGGATTACATCAAGTCTGTTTTTTATTGCTGTTGCTTGCAAAATTAGTCAATAATTTTATGTGCTCATCCATATGTTGTCTATCTCTATAAAATTAAATGTTTATCGCTCAGCTTGGAAAATTTACACATGTACACAATTCATATGTCAGGTTGCTGGGTTCCAGCAGGGTTCCAGCAAACTCAATGTGATTGGCTATTTTTGGAAGGGGTGAATCCGGTGCTGCTATGCACAGTATTATTACAGGCCACTTTAGCAAATGGTAGCAATTCGGCCTAGTCGGTCTGTTGGTACAGTACATAGCAGCGAAGGTATTGCTCCACCATTACATTCGTCCACTCAGAGGCTCCATCAGTAGCTGGGTAAAAAATGGAACTGAGGCCTGGGGAAGAACCTATAATTGCCAAAAACTTATGCCAAAATTTAGTGGTAAACTGTACCTCACTATCAGATACAATTCTCCGAAGCATGCCATGTAATGTGGGTTATGAATAACTTCATTAGTTTTCTGGCTGACGAGAGGTTGGGACAAGCCACAAAGTGGGCCTGCTTGGAAAAAAGATCTATCATTATCCAGATTACGGTGTTGCCTTGGCCCTCTGGCAGGTCCACAATGAAGTCCATAGTGAGTTCTTCCCACAGTTGCATGGGATCTGCTGCAAGAGGTCACTTTTTAAAAAAGAACCAATTAAATAAAATCTGCAGAAGAAATCACAGCAATTATTTTGTATTTTACTTATCTCACTACTAAGGACAAATAACAATTCACATAAACTAAGTTGGTTGTTATTTAACACAGTTGTGTTAAAAGCATGCTTTGGGGTAAAAAGTATTATTTATCTTCATATCCATTTTTCTAAACATAGGTAGAATGGCAATGTTCAGATCATTTTATCATACATATTTCCTTTAATTTATCTGAAGCATGCCTACTCCATTATATATACTGCAATTTAAATACTAGGCTATACAAAATAATCAGTTGAATTCACATTGCTCATTGCTCTGCATTCATTCTAATTAGTGTCCCAAAATCAATACAAAAATAGTAACAGTAATTATACTGTTGATATCATTAGAAATGGAACAAGATTATAAGATGAAATGGGTCTTGTGCTGTGATTCTATTGTTGTGATATCCTGGGTCTTGTGCTGTGACCAAAACCCGGAATGCTACATCAGCAGCCACCCACTCAGGATATCACATCACAAAACTCAGGAAATCACACCACAAGAACTCAAGAAGTTACAACACAACA
>JAEANM010000793.1:0-32136 GCA_017656035.1 Myanophis thanlyinensis
ATAAGCAATAATTGGGTCACCAGGTCCCAATTGGACCTGGTGACCCAATTATTGCTTATAACATAAATTTATTATAGACTTTGAATTGATACAATTTTCTTCCTGACGTTATTATGCAAGAAAAACTATCTTTCCCAGACATACCTGACCAAATGGGGGTCGAGGACCATCACCAAGTAAAGGAGTTTTCTGTTGCTGGAAAGGTGGAGGACCCTGGGAAGGATGAGGCCCCCTTGAAGGATTCGGTTGTCCTTGAGGCCCAGGTGGCCCTTGCATATTTCCTTGAGGTGCTACCATATTAGCTTGTGGAGGTCCTTGTTGTCCTTGTGTACCTGGTGGCCCACGCAATTCCTGTGGAGGTCCCATCATTGAACCCTGAGGTGGAGGACCTCTGAGCTCCTGGGGACCATGCCCCAACAAACCATGAGGTCCTCTAATTTCTTGTGGTGGATGACCCATCATCATCCCCTGGGGACCAGGACCCTGGGTCTCTCGTCCTGGAGGACCTTGCATGCCTCTTGGATTAAGTCCCATCAAAGGTCCTTGGGACACAGGACCCTGCATCCCTTGAGTTCCCTGTACTCCATGGGGCCCTTGCATCCCCCTTGGGCCAGGTGGCACTTGACCACCAGGTGGTCCCTGAGGACCTAAATGGCCTTGTGGTACAGGTGGAACTTGTTGACCTAAGTGACCTTGAGGCCCAGGTGGTCCTTGTGGGCCTAAATGACCCTGAGGTCCAGTACTACCTGGTGGACCGGGAGGGCCCATGGGCCCATGTGGACCAGGATGTCTCTGCATTCCTTGATGTCCATGAAGCTCTTGAGGTCTTGGAAGTCCTTGTGGAGGTCCTTGTGGACCAACAAACCCTTGTGGTCCACCACCTCCTTGGTGTAAAGAAAGACCTTGAGGTCCCATTTGTCCTTGAGGTCCTGGAGGCCTGAACTGTCCCTGTGGCCCTGGTGGTCCAATCTGAGGCATATTCATTGGCATCTGCTGAGATGGATGGGCTTGCTGAAATCCTTGCGGCACCTGAGACATTGGACCTTGTCCTGGGAAATGCTGGGGTCCATGAACAGGTCCTCCTGGAGGAGGTTGCTGTTGACTCTGTTCTGCTTGCTTTTGTGCAAGTCTCTCAATCTTCAGTTGCTGTGGAAAAAAGCAATGTAGTTACACATATGCCTAAAATTGTTAGGAACAAATGGAAACAGATATTTCTATTTGAAGTTTTTATTTTTAATTGTTGCTTCAACTGGAACAAATTAATAAATCTGGCAAGAGATTGCAATATGTGACTGAACATCAAAATGTTATAGCACCACAAAAAGGAGTTGCCAGGAGCAGTAGTCATTTATACACACAATAAATGAGCACTATACATATGTTAAGTATTAATGGCTTAGCACCATGGCTATTTTTCTTCCAAAGCCTTTAGTCTTTATTTCTGGACACTTTCTCATCCAATCAACTCAAAATAATAGCAACTGTTTTCTTTAGGCCAAATATGACATGTGTTATATTTCCAAAGACAACACAGTGTGTCCTAGCAGTACCCTTACTACTGTTTTCCCATTTCTTTAATGTGATATAGATGTTTTGAAGAATGCTAATAACTAATTTTCTTTATTTTACATACCTCTAGAAGCTGTGGATTGGTGTACTGAAGTGCTGCCATTTCTTGCTCTATTTCTGCTTGTGTCTTCTTTTTCTCCTCTAATTTAAGATCTTCCTTTCGATCATTCAGAGGCTCAGCTGGTGAAGGGATTGGAACTTTATTCTGCATCCAAGCCTAAATAGAATAATTAAAGCTTTGGGTATACAAACACTGATATTATTTATTCTACTGAGAGTTGTAAATTAGTTATGTATTACTGAATGCTGAAGAAAATATGAAAGACAATAAAATATTACAACCTTCTGGTGATTTGGGAGCTCCTTAATTAAAAAAAGAGAAAAATCAGTAAATCTTTACAAATCTTATCTTGCAATACTTTCCGTTTTATTTTTTAGCAGGAAAAGCTATACTTGCTACAGAAATTGTATCTAGATCTCTAAAATTGGCATTGTGCTAAGGACGATGATGGATGAGAGAACAAAACTTTGGCACAATCCAAATTATGTCAGCCCTAAGTTACAGGAAGAAAGTGGATTCTTACAGTTTAAAACCATCATTTCTCTCAAACTCTTTTTTTAAAATTGTAATTATGATTGTAAGATACAAAGAGCCCTAGGACTTGAGATAATGGGGTAGGGATTAAGGCATTGGACTTGGGTCAGGAGACACAGCTTCAAGACCTGAGAGTTCTCTTGCCTTTGTGAAATTAAAATGAAGCCCCCCTCCATGTGTACTAGCTGTCTCATCTGTCAAGGGAAAGGGCAGGATGCAGATGCAATGATTAATCAAAAACAGTTTGGGATTTATCAAACATCTGTATGCCATATATTTTGTGTGTTCTGAAAACTTTGTACATAGAAAATACTTTAGAATCAATCAAGTTTTTTTGAAATACACAATTTTAAGGTAGGCAGAAAAATGTTGAAAGAAGTTGCAGAATTGAAATCCACTGCATTATTTTGTCTATATAAGATCAGTGAAGCTTAAGGCCTAATGACAATTGATCTAAATAAGTAATATTGCATATTAAGTACAGATGTTCAATTTAGCTGTGGCTTTTATATTATCAAGCGTTCATTCATCAGTATGCATCTGTCTTTTACATTCCAATAGGCACTGGCAAGTGAAATAATTATTAGACACCAATGTGACAAAGTAGTAAACTCATTTCAATCAAAATATTTAAGGCATACTAACCTGTTGAAACTGGGCAGGGATTGGTTTTGCATAGGGAACTTTTTTTTGTGGTACTTTCTTTTGGTCCTTTTGCATTACCTCTTCCATACCCCAGTCCAATCCTGGGATAGTCATTTCAATTTCACTTGTCTCATCTTTCCCTTCAAAAATAGGTTGAAACGGTCAATTCTGTAGTTTTATATTTCACATTTCCCCACCCAAATAAGATGGCAAAAGAAAAAGAAATAATTTTCCCAGTTCTTATTATTCAGAAATATATTCAGAATGTATTATTTCTGCATTATTTCTTTCTTACCCATCTGTTCTTGTTCCATAGCTAGTTTCAATTGTTCAGGAATTCCCATCCCTGGAATCACTGCAAGGCTATTGGGTTCTAAGTCATCTAGAAAGAAAGAAAAATGACATGAAACATGTTTGCCTTGGAACATGTTGAAAATATTTATTTCCTATAACATTAGTATCAATTTAGATTATGAGAGAGAGAGAGAGAGAGACAGACAGACAGACAGACAGATACTGAAGAAAATGCATGTTTCTTTCTCAAGATTCTATACTGGATGGACTAAGATAACCAGAATGGAATAAATATTGGGTCTGTGATCATGCATACTCCCTTCTGAATCTGAATTGCTGTAAAGCCCTTACATATACATCAATGCCATGTTTTCTCTGTGAGATCTAGGTATCACATGGGTCTTCTTACACCTTCCCTCCACAACCACAACCCAGTAATGTTGACTGACTGAAAGTAAGTAGTGCCAAATCACCCAGTGATTCTTCCATATCAAGCAAGGACTTCAATCTGAATGAGTTTTCGTAATTCAAATCCAAATTCTACCTTAAACCTCTATAATACACTATATAGACCAAAAATAACTACCATATTCTACTCCATCTTCTGACATTCCTGGAAGTAAGTTCAAGTTATATCGGTCTCGCATTTTATCTCCAGGTCGATTCCGGGTCCAGAATTTGCTGTCAAAATAAAACTATATGATAATATGTTCTCTTTTGTCTGTTATGAGGATTAAATCTACTCTCCTCCTTCTCTTATCCTGCTGAGGGTTAGTCATCAGGTGAGTCATTGCTATCCTTCAGGAGAAAAGACAAGAAACACACCAATGGGAATGGAACTAGTTTCTACATTTTTCTACTTTGCAACTTCAAACTATGATGACTTATGGAATTGGATTTTCAGTTACTTGTACACAGATCAGATGGAAAATATCTATTTTGTAGGAGGAAGAGTAAGTCTTTATTCAACTTAAAAAATGGCAGAAATTTGTTCACCATCCCATGTGTTTATTTTCTTAAGTGATATTTATGCCATCTCATATACAATGCATTTCTTTGGTTACCAAAAGAACATTTATTAAAATATTTATATATCATCTTTAGATATGAATATACCAGGGAAATAAAAAAACAGGTGTTGGTAATCTGACTAAATTTAAACATGGGCAAGTAAGATTCTTCAATAAACATGATACTAAAAATGTGCATTTGCATTACTGTTTTTAAGAATGATATTAGAAACTGCTATTTTCTTGTTTTATCAATCTGGTAAGAGGAGGCCCAGATATTACAATAATGTAGATGACAATGTTTTCTTCAAATCTAAACATCTTTTATTTCCAATTGTAGTTAAAATATAAACTATCATAATTACATGTTTGTAGCTAATTATAGTAGGTGTACAACTTGAATGGTTTCTACTAAAATTAATAAAAAAAAACAATTGTTCCAAACTTATATGTGCAAGTATGTTACCTTTTCTCTGGGACTCCATAATTTAAACCAAATTATATATTTTTTCTAATTGCCATTTTTGTTTTTCACTAACCTTATAAAATTAAATGTGCCTTATTTTATCTTTTATTAAAGAGAGAACAATAATGATGTCTGTTAATTAAGAAACAAATGTTTTTGGAATCAAAAGAGTTCCACACCATACCTGGTGTGATCATTTGATCCTGAACACAGAATGTGTCCTAGAGGATGCCAAGCCAAGCTCCAAATCATTCCTTCGTGGGCTATTTCCATACCACCCACTTCCTTTTCAACCCTGAAACATATAAAAAGCAGTAGTTAAATAAATGAATAAAACATTTTGGAAGAAGCCTCCAAATAAATTTGCTATATAATTTCTTAAGTTCTATAATCTTGGTCAATGCATGCTTTTTTCTGCTGAATACAAAGACGTTGCAGATTTAAAATAAATTTGAGAAGTTTATTCAATGAGTTCTTCTTTTAATTTTCCAGTCTTTACAGAATCTTTACATATAATTGATATTCTTTCCATGTGTGCCAAGATTAAATAGAAATATTTACAAGAAAAATTAATTTAACAACTGATGACACCAAAAACCAGGTAAGGTATGTTAGATATTTAGAATAATTAGGAACATAAATCTTGAAGCTTGAAAAAGTTAAATTAAAATATACTGAATGTGTGTTGCAATTTCACATCTGATGGTGAATGAGATACTCACCCAACATGCCAGAACAGCAAAGAACCATCAGATCCTCCACTGGCAAAAAGACCTTCATGAACAGGATGCCAAGCCACAGCTATATTACCGATTAAAAAAAAAAATCTATTACCGATTAAAAAAAAATATCACTATTAATACATATACTTTCTGTTTTCCATTTTCTAATACATTGCTAGATCAGAAATGAGAGCATCTATCTTGAGATTTGATGCCCAACATGGAGAACAGGGATCAGAATGTGGGAAGGATAGAGAAGGTTAGTAATTAGCAATGAGCATAATGGAAGTATATAGCAATATCACAGTTTAAATGTTCTATGTCCTTTTTACTCAGACGTAAGTGAAATCATTCAAAACTGCAGCATCAGTTAGACTTCATAACAAACAAATTAGAATTATAATTGCATCAGTCTGATGATTTAGGAGGGGCTTATGCGAAAACAACTAACAGAAAAGTAACTTTAACCTGTGGCTTCCTTTTTATGACCTCTGAAGACCTGTAGTTCTTCTTTCAGATTTCTGATATCAAAAAGTTTGCAAAGATGATCACGAGATGCTGTAAGCAACCAATTGCCATTGAGATTCAGCTTGACCTCCATCACAGTATTTTTATGAGCGTGTCTGGAAGAAATTGCATTAATGAATTAACAGTACAGATAATAACAATTACACAAAACTGACAGACCCCCAAAATGTAATTACGGTTTCACTTAGAATTTAGCATTTAATTCAAACAGCTCAAGTTTTTATTTTACTAGGAGTCAGAATTGTTAATCTCATGATAGAAAAGGGATGAATACTGTAGAAAGTCATATTAAATTATTTTTCAAGATAAAATTCCAAAAAAGTATAAGCAGTAAGCTGATGAAAAACCCAAATGTAAATTCTTCCATAAAACATTGCTCTTTATTGAAGTAATAGTTGTCATTATTTTTTAATAGCAGATTATTGATTCACGCATCCTTAACATACTCTTTCCACGCAGCCATAAAAGGAACACAGAGGTTAAGAAATGCTAATATGTTCCTGGGAGGCTTTTGTACTACTTTTTTTTCTTTTTTTTTTTTTTTTACAAAAACAGGCCTGGGAGGGACAGGATTATGCTGGGACCAGAGTGCTGGGAAATAGGGATTAATCCCTCTCTCTCATATTTTCCAACACAAGCCCACCCGTAGCAAAAATTTCAAGTGTATTTTCTATAAAAATTCTATAAATATTCTATAAAAATAGGTTATTGAGAAAATGGCATGGCGAAAAAGATTAACTTCTTTGCAGTACCTTTGTCCCAATGTAATCCCATCATCCTCTTTTCTGGAGATGTAAGATCAGATCATAGACTTCCAATGTCTTATTTTCCTCTATTGGTTATAAAATCAGTCTACATTAAAAACCAGGCTAGTCAAAGCCTGCATTAACAGTTGAGCAATATTAGACTAAGTATTTACTGAACGCCAGATCAAGAGGGACATTACACATTTAGGGCTGCATTGTGCCCCATCTTTTTTCCAAATAATTTGAAGACATGTTCCTAGTTAAAAGCACAAAAATCATTAGAAAACAACTGCACTTACAGGGTAGCCAGGCTTTGGCCAGTCTTTGGATCCCAGAATTTGATTGGCTGCTGGCTATCTTTACTTCCAGAAACCACCAATCCCTTTGTTGGATGCCAGTCAACACATTTGACATCAGCACCATGACCTTTTAATAGTGCAAAAAGAATTAGCTAGTTAAATGTTTCACATAGCAACAATAGGAACTGAAATGTAACCAAATTAAGAATTAGCAAATTTTTCTGAAAAAGCTCTACTGGTCTTTTAATAACCTTTAAACAAGTTTGTACGTTTTCAAATTACATAAAACTGATTTATTTCCTAAGTAAATTTTATCCTTATTAAAATATAATAAACAAGTAATTGCAAATGTAAATATGTTCAAAATTTAGGGAACTATTATAACATATTAATCTTTTTCTAATCACTCTTTTGCCTCCCCTTCTTCTTTTGCAAAAGAACGGGACGGCAGAAAATGAGGTGGCTGGATGGAGTCACTGAAGCAGACGGTGTGAGCATAAATGGACTCTGGGGGATGGTAGAGGACAGGAAGGCCTGGAGGAAAGTTGTCCATGGGGCCGCGATGGGTCAGACACGACTTTGCAACTAACAACAATAACAATCATTCTAACCATATGATGTAATGTGGTATGATTTGAGTTTATAAAATTATTTTTAAACTTTTTAAACCCAAATATGTATTGGTCTCCAATAATGTAGGGTTTAATGAATATAAGATCAATGTAGGGTTGAATGAATATAGTTGTTATTTTATATACTGTATTACTAAACACTAAAAATCCTAAATGTAAAAGCACATCCAAAATCACTGGAAGAGCTCAATAAAAACCCACTACATTTGATGAACTGCTTTCCCATTACTGCTGATTGAGGACATATAGTTGCACACAAAACTGAATAGAGCTAATGTTTTCTTATCAGTACTTCATGATTTATTTGGAAGTATGTTTTGGATTGTTGTTTTGCTTAAATCCAACTTTTTTTTCATCTTAATTTTTTTCACTGAGAGAAAAAGCTTAAAGGAAAAAAAATGCACTTCAGGTACTCTGGAAGCAAGGATGGTTGACAAGGATAGTTTTTCATTTGTCTTTTATATGGTTTTATCACTTGTATCCATAAATCTTCCAGAATTACTTGGATAGTTACCTGTGGTAAGATGGGCGGACAATAAATTGATTGATAAGATAAATAAAAATAGTAAGATGGGCAGTGTCTAAATTTGATAAACAAATAAACAAATAATGAAGAGATATGGTGAATAATGCTGGGATGAATTCATTCATTCTGATCTACATTCTTATTTCTGTGGTTTACTCCTTCCTTCCTTCCTTTCTTTCTTAGCTCTGCATGACATTGCATATCTCGAGAGGGGACCGAATGATGGGAGTCTAGGAGTGCAAAGAATGAAATACCTTGGGAATGTTAGTGACTGCAGAAGTATAAGTAAATAAGGACTCCTGTACTTTGTTATGTGGAAAGTGAAAAACCTAATTAAATTAAAAAACTTTTCATATGGAAAATAAAAAAGACTGTTACTCATTAATTTGTTAATCTTCATATCGGCAATTGAATGCAATAAAACAGTAGCCTAGCAAAATAGATGATGTTTTCAGGATAGGCTACTAGGGCAATTGTTATGGAAATCGCACTTTATGACCATTTTTGCCATGGTTGTTAAATGAATCACTGCCATTGTTAAGTGAATAATGCAAATGTTAAGTGAATTTGGGTTCCCCCATTAACTTTGCTATTGGAAGCCAGCTAGAAAGGTTTCAAATAGTGATCATGTGACCCCTGGATGCTGCCCACTTTGTAAATACATGCTGGTTGCCAAGTGCCTTGATCACATGACTATGGGGATGCTGCCAACATTTGTAAATGTGGAGATCAGTTGTAAGTCACTTTTTTCAGTACTATTGTAACTTTGAATGAAACAAAAGGTTGTAAATCAATGACTACCTGTACTGGGTTCAGACATTACTAAACAGAGGCAAGAGCAAACATTCCTTCCATCTGACTGACTGGTGGCCTATTGATTGAGTTGGAAGTGGGACCATAGATGGTAGCAAGAAGGAACGAAGCAGCTTTGCTGCAGTCTCCATTGTACATTGTTGTACTAAGCTTTGAACCTTGCCCAGGGTATTGTCGCTATTATATTGAATAATCTATCCTCACTGGAAAAAAAGTTTGCTACAATTAATCCTTCTATAAGGGAAGCTCCTTCATCACAAACTTATGACTCCCCTATTAGTGGTGTGAACCTGCATGGTGATACAATACATTGGAAGATGCCATAATTCAAGCTTTTTCTGTTTTTAAAACCTGAGGTACCTTCTTGTTTTCTAGCAACTAAGATGAATGTGGCAACCACCCTTAGAAAATAATGCCATTTTGCTAGTACAGTACAGATCAGCAGTCCCCAACCGTTACAACTTGGTGGTCCAGAGGAGGGGGGAAAAGGAGAGCCAGACCGCATGTACACATCAGCCACTACTTGCCCAAGTTGAGCTATGCCTATGCCTGCCGCTCATGCAAGTTGAGTTGCATGTGCATGTGCTGGCCAGATGCTCATGCGCTCCAATTCCAAACAGGCCACAGACTGGTAGTGGGCCATGGTTGGGGATCATTGGTATAGGTGAAGCAAAGTTTGAAGACTTTTTTATATCCAACATATCTAATTTTCTGCATCCTTGGTCCAGGGATACAGAATGGAGCCTGAAAGTGATGTTTCCAGTATAAAAGCTAGTTGATAGATGTTGCAATAAGAAATGGAATCCTTTCTCTTTGCTTCGAAAAGATTCCAAATTCAGTGAGAAGTCAACAGCACAGAAGGTGGCTTCAGCAAGAGTTGAATATTTAGAAGTAAGACCTGGAGAGGTGATATCACCTTGGACTAACTGGTACGCCAGGTCTTCTATCGTCTGAGGTAGGTGTTAAATCTGAAAGCCAAAAATGTGTGCCATCCTAAAAATCTGTTTGCTGAAGAAATCAAGAAAAGTACAAGCTTTTCTAGGGGAAGAAGAGGATGAATAAGACAGATCTAATGGCTTGACAGCAATGTTCATAACTGATACTAACTGGCTTCTTTGAATGTAGACCTTAGTGACCGAGGGAAGATAGTGATTTTTCACAAGAGGCCATGCTGGTCTGGAATAAGGCATAATCGTAATATAGAGCAGAATGCTAATATGCATAATAGTTTGTCGCTTTAGCTGTTATCTAGTCCACATCAGCTTCAGGGTTCTAAAATTAGGCTAGTCTTTGGAAGCAGATCTGTTATAATCAATATGATGGTAAGAGAAAGGAAGGAGTAAGTATCAAAATAAATCTGTTCTGAATCTTCCATTCCAACACTGTATTGATTCCCATGCCCAAATTAGAGATTGATCAGTATGAATTTCTGTTAAGAATGGAATAAATAACAGAATTTAGAAGGCCCTAGTGGAGATTTATAACTAACATTGGGGGTGAAGAATTTGGGTGGCCAAGCCCTTAACCTCCCCTTGATTGGACTGGGATGAAACTGGCATCTTATAAGGTTTTTTTTAAATCCCCAACAGGTGATTTCCTCAACGCAGTTAATGATGCAGAGTATTTTCTGTAAGAGCTGAATATTTTAACTAATGTATTGAAACAACAGAGATTTCATGAAGGAAAAAAAATGGGGAGAGGGGGGACTGGAATTTTGATGAAAAATAGATAAATGGTTAGAGAAAACAAGAAAAATTCAGAATGAAAAAATAAAGGATTTTGGCAAAGCGGAAGGACAATTAGCTCAAGGAGGAATGTGCTAATTTTGTAGTGACTGAAAACAAATTGAAGTTTAGAGGAACTCACACCCACTAATCTCACATGCATGATGAGATGCTTCTACCCAACAATTCTGTAAACTATACAAGGTTGTGACTGGGCTCTGCTGAAGTATATAACACATATATATACATAATGCGTATGAATTCATAAACTACAATAAACTCTTGTTAAATACATTTCTTTTTTACAATTTTGTTAATAGAGATTTACTGATTTGCTTTGTTATATATACTCTTATGGAGATGTTTTAATAGTATATATATTTAAAATATTTTAGAAAAACTATGTTACATATAAATAAATGTATTAACTGTGTAATAGCATTGTGACTTTTATTTTCCAAGAAAAAAAAGAGTCCAACTTACTTAATCCTTTAACTAAATGTTTAAAGCTTTGGAATTTAATTTGTCTTAAGTATTTAAAATTAAATCTAGTAGAATTAAGCACTTGACTGCACTCTACTAAAACAAAATGTAATTATTTTTAGAGTAATTTCAGTCAATTACAAGGTAATTTTTTCCAGAATTTAACACTTTTCACAAATAATGACCTGAATAACTGCATTGTAAATGCAAAAAATGAAATTCAGAACACACACTGGATATTATCACAGATATAAAAACGAACTTGTTTTATAGTTATATAAAGAATAAAATTAATTATGCTGATTAAAATGTAAAAAATGTATTTTTACAATAAAGTATTATAAACAAAATTGATACAAAACTGTTATGAAAAGGAAAAAAATCAAGCCAAAGTCTGATATTTATTCTATGTACTCAGGACAAGAATTAGTTAGTTCATTAAAGAAAAGTTTATAAACCAGTGACAACTAATGGGATTTCAAAGATAAGCTCTCAGAGTCTCCTCGAACAGCAAGATGGGAAGCATATAATTATAAATAATAATAACCTATTATATAATTCTTAAATACATATACTGATTGGTATGTACAGTATACTGATTAACCATGTAACAACGAAAGATATTAATCCTAAATACGTTTAATATGCAGACATAAAAAAATTCAAAGCAAATAGTACTAAGCAGATATATAGTAGGTGTTGAGACTGATTTCCTATGTTAGGCTTTCCATCTTTTAAATTATACCTGATTTGTAGTTTAGGTAATTTAGGATAGACAATCTGAACATATGTCGATAGTAAAATGAGTGTTTCAGTATGTCCTATAAAACACACGAATTTTAAGAAGTATTCAAGTAGAATAGAGAACAGAAAATAAAGAACAGAACACTCCCTTATCTGCTAGTGGAACAAAATGGCGATTTATTTCTCCAGGATGGCAAATATATTATTTATAATAACAAATAATGTATTTCTAAAAACAGCCATCAAAATGTATCTCCTTTCCTTCTTGCATAATATTAATAATATCGTCCTGGTATGTTATTGGGAACCAAACTAATCAAGGAGAGAAGCAACCTAGAAAAAACTGAGAAATTTCCTAATAGTGATGACAATTAACCAGTAGAATGGCTTGCCCTTAGAAGCTGTGCGCGCTTCATCACTGGAATCTTTTAAGAAATGAGCAGACAGCCATTTGTCTGGAATGGTACGGGATTCACTGCATGAGCAGGGAATTGGACCAGAAGACCTCCAGTTAGAAGACCTCCAGTCCCTTCCAATTCTGTTATTTTGTTAAGATGTTCACATTTTAGCTTGATGAGACCAGTGGCATTTCCTATATAGAAGTTTGCTGAATGTATTCTACATTGCTTTCTTTGTAGAGTGTAAATATAGTGATTTTTTTGCACTGGAATCAAGGCCAAACTTTTCAATTTTTGGTAACGGCATCTAAGATATGGATCCAGTATTAGTTACATGGATAAGTTATATATATTACCTACATGAAATCAGGATAATTGACTGCAGTATACTTTCTAAAGTCTTTTATATGCACAATTAAGAGAGAATTTTAAAATAAAAATATAATTGGAACTAAGCTACATAAGGCAGTTTGAAAATGAATAATGTACAAATGATGAATATATGGTTGAGAAAACGTATACTGTTTTATTAAGGTTTGAAAATGACAAGAACAAGTTAAAGACTATAATGATAAAATGGGCTATGAATTATAATACACAAATGTATAAATGGGAGAATGTCTATAAATGGGAGGAAATTTACATTGTGTTATAATTTAAAGAGTGAATATTTATATAAAACAATGTACTATTGGTATATGACCAAGATAAAGTATTAAACTAAAGGTACTCAAATCAGAATTGGACATATGAAAAACATGAAGAGATATTTTACCATGCATGGTACACTTCTCAAAAAGCTAGAAAATTCTAGATACAAATTATGTACGATACAAAAAAATCTGCAAGATTAATATTGATAAAAAAAACCCAGAACATTTTCTATTGGAACTTACAGATAGCTAACTAAAAAAAAACTCATGGAAGACTGATTTTATACATGGTCAAAAGACTTATTATATACACAACAATTGAGAAATACTGGAATTCCCCTAATGGAGGAATTGGTTGTGAAGATGTCAGAATTGTTAGAAATAGCAAAACTGATCTGCTTGCTAAAGGATAAAACAAAATTAATTTTGTCAAATGACCATAAACTTTTTATGAACTTTTTGCTGAAAATAGAAAAAAGTGAAGTGATAATTTATGGATCTGATTGCAGAAAAATGCTAAACAAGGAACTGAAGAGATTTTTGTTCTATTGAGAGGTTGAATAATAAGTTTGTTAATCTCTATTGCCAAATAATGTTGAAAATAATACAATTTTATGAGCATTATTCTTATTCTTTCTTCTATCTTTCCTTTTTTGTTTTCTCCACATTTTTATCTTTACTTATTCTATTTTTTTCTTTTCCTTCTTTTATTGTTTGAAAATTCTTTAATAAGAATTCTTTTAAAAAGAAGTACATGTTAAGTGTTGACAGAAGCAATCACGGTGCTTAAGTTAATGCAATGTATAAACTGGTAGTAGTAGTAGTAGTTGCAATAGTAGTAGCAGCAGCGTATTAAAATCTCGACCATATAATTACTTTATCTTTTCAATAAGAATACATGTAAGAATACACTATTTTTTAAAAAATACAGTGAATCAGGCAAAAAAAAAGCTCATGGATGAATGTTCATATATTATCCTATACTTAATTGGGAATGTATCCTTAATGCAGAAAAATACAGTATATGATTAATTCATGAACATGACTATATGCCAATATTATCACATCCAAGTCATTATATTGATCATTTGAGAAATCAGATAAAAGATTTCCAAGTATTACAAAAATTATCTCAGTGATAATAGAAGCAGTCATGTGCTTATGGTAATGCAATGTGCAACACACAATAGTCTTTTCAGCACAAAAGCAGATTAGTTTATAGATGCTTGCATCTCATGTTAAATCATAGCAACTTATGTCTGGTGACTGTTACAATAACAGAAAATTTGAGTGCTTTTAAAGCAGTTTTATAGAACCTGGTAAGTAGTGTTGTGGAAATCTTTCAAGTGTCAGCAATTACAATTTGTTTGTCCTTATTTGAAAATTCACAAAAATACATTTTGTGAAATGAATAAATGAAAAAAAAAAGGAAATTAACTTTCACCCAATGAAATTTCTAAATAGATTAATTGATTTCAGATATTTTATCTATATCAGTGTAAGGTCATTTTATCTATATCAGTGTAAGGCCATTTTAAAAAAAAGTAAGTAACATCCTTTAAAAGGGTAAAAGAGCAATACAGTGGTGATGGAAAGTTTGTGAACCCTGTAGAACTATCTGAAATTTTACAGTACTACAATCGCATCATCTTAACCTTAATCTACTAATAAAAATTCTGGCTAAACAAACAACACACAAAACATTGTATGTCGTGGCTTTATTTAACATATTAAACCAACATTCACTGTCTGTGGTGGAACAAATATGTGCCTGCAGGAAATCAATACTGTTAAGGGAGTTAAGTTGAGTTTGATGTTCCAATCCATGAGATGATAATCAAACTTGGTTCTGAGAGGCTTTTCTCTACAAAACAAACTGGAAACTGTTTTTGCCAGACTGGAAATGGTTTTCACAGTACAGGTGTAGAAGTGAATCATGGCTCTCAGATGTCATAAAAAAGATTGCAGATGATAAAGCTGAAAAGGACTACAAAACCATTGCCTCCATCAATTCAGTCAGGCAAATAATAACTAAATGGACAAAATGCAAAATGTTGCTTTTCCTAGCAATGACTGTCCCACAGAAATCACTCTGAGAGCAAATAGTACAATACATGGGGAGGGTGCGAAGAATACCGAGAAATGACTGCAATAAAGATTGAATTGAATTGAGACTCTGTTTGCAGAAAATTAAGTTCCAGCAAAAGTATCTCTGTCTATCCATGAAACAAAATAGTAGAATTATCAAGGTTTGAAGCTGTTTTACAACTTCAAAACCCATATGGCTCTCCATCATTGAGAGGCAAGGGACTCTGGATTGTACTAGAAAACTATATAGGAGGATGTAGCTATTCATGACCTGAAACCTAAAGGAATATATTGCATAAAGCATTAAAATGATCTTAAGATGTAAATTTTTGTTTTAGAATGGCCAATTCAAAGTCCTGACCGTAATCCAAGTGAAGTATTGTTACATGATACGAACTCATTATCCCATATAAGGCAAAGAAGAAATACAAGTAGTCCTCAGCTTATGAACACAACTGAGCCCAAATTTCTGTTAAGTGAGACATTTGTTAAGTGAGTTTTGCCCCACTTTATGACTTTTTTTGCCACAATTGTTAAATAAATCATTGCAGTTGATAAGTTAGTAACCCTGTTAAGTGAATCTGGCATCCCCATTGACTTTGCTTGTCAAAAGGTTGCAAAAGGTGATCACATGACCTTTGGACACAGCAATGGTCATAAGTATGAACCAGTTGCCAAGCATCTGAATTTTGATCACGGGGATGCTGCAAAGTTTATCACTGTGAGAAATGGTCATGTCACTTTTTTTAGTGCCGTTGTAACTTTAAACGGTCATTAAAGAAAGTGTTATAAGTCGAAGTTCTATTAAAAAAATGGTCCAAAATATTTTCCAGTCAATGTGCAGGATTGATCGTGAGTTACAAGAAATGATTAGATGAAGTAACTTCCTTCTAAAACAGGTATCACTATTATTAAAAATAAAGATTCATAGCTTTTTTTAAAAAAAGGATGGTGAATATTAAAAAAACAACACAGTGTCCTGCTTATTTAACCAGAATTTGGGTGAGTAGCATGAGTTAGAACAAGTCAAGACCACATTATAAATCATAATATTGCAGGAACCACAGATTTAAAGTGTTCACAACTTTTCCCTTCCTCAGCATACAAATAGGTGCCTTTCTTCCCAAATAGGACCAAAATAGCAGACAGAGGCTGGGAATAAATTTAGTATAATTTTCTCTTATGACTACTTGGTGCTAACCTCTGGAGAAGTAAAGTTGAACTAAAAACAGCTCCACTGATAGCAGAGTCAACAACTGTAGCATAACAGAGCTGGTAAATGGATCAGCTCCCTGGGATTCTTCTTCAAATAAGAGAGATTGCACACCAACAGTTCAGACAGTAGATCTTCATGAGGGGACTGTAACACAACAATTTCCAGAGGGTGCCAAGGGATTGTAATTTTTGCCCAAATTCCTGTTGGTGACTTTATAGACAGGATTTGCATACTTCCTTTCTTAATCATGTTTGGAAATCTCTTGTTAACATTTTTTGGAGATTAAGAATCTTCAGAATAGTAAATTCCATTGTACTATCAATCCTTGCAGAAAGAAGTTTTTGAAATTTTGAAACTAATTACATGAATCCTTCCTGTAGGGTGTGTGTGTGTGTGTGTTGTTTATAAAAACAAATCCCAGCTGGTACCTACCTTACCAATAAGAGTCCTTGGACAAAGACCTCCTAATAGTTCACTTGCCTATTTCAGATATGAACTAGGAAAGCGATATGAACTAGGAGTCATGCCAGTTTAGACATTGTCTAGAGATTAATAAAATCCACATTAGATTTTGGGAGACTAGGATAATAAGTAGGCTCTTGGAACAAACGTACAATGATGAGACAAGAGAACCTGGAATTGATGGATTGCTACAACAGTAGGCCTAATGAGAAACGATATATGAAACATATGGGAGAATTATAGATGGATAGAAGACCTGCATCTATGCTAGAAAACAGCTAGTTATCCAATGCTTCAACATGTGAAGAGAAAGCTGTTCTAACTACTTTAGATAAACAAACTACGTATGACATGCCAAACTCAAGATGACCTGAAAAAATTGGTGGATATACAGTCAACACCTAAAATTGGAATGTCACTGCCAACCCTTCTATTACAGAGCATGGCAGCTAATATGAGGCTTAAGAGTTGCTTGATAGTGAGATGGGTGGCATATAAATTGAATGAATGAATAATAAAAAAGAGAAAAAGTAAAGAGGAAAGATATATAAATTACTTTTCCTTTCATAGCAAATACAAATTAGCTACAATCAATCCTTGAGACTGTTTACAAAGGCTCAGTGGAGAAGTATCATCAGATAAAATGCTAGAAACGTGATGGCGAACCTATGGCACGGGTGCCACAGGTGGCACGCAAAGCCATCTTGCTGGGCACACAAACTGTCGCTCAACTTACCTCCAGCTGAGCATGCACGTGCGATTGCACGTGCATGCATGCACGATTGCAGAGACCAAGCTGGTCTTCGGGCGTCTGCTGTGCATGCACGCGATTGCAGCAGGAAATCCAGCTGGTCTTTGGAGCTCTCCCACGCATGCACATATGATTGCATATGTGTGCGTGAGTGCTTGCGTGCAGCATGTGTGCGTTGCATATGCAAAAGCTGCATGCATGAATGCATAGATGATGTAGTTGCACATGCAGCGCATGTGGAGGAGCTGCACGCAAGTGCGGATGGCATGTGCAAAGCACGTACTTTTTGGCACTCAGTAAGTAAAAGGTTTGCCATCACTGTGCTAGAGGATGCCAACAGAGCCTCATGGTAATCCCTGTCTTTGCTACTGTTCTGCGTAGCTTGAACCACCTCAACCAAAGTGGTAGTAATGGTGGTAGGAGCACCCAGATCTGTATTTCCTAAATTGGGAGAGTGGCTGCAACACTTCTTAGCATCAGAGTTCTCTGTTCAGAAGATTGTAGCACCAAATACTGCATAAAACCCTCAAACCCTGTCTCTAGTAGAGGACACAAGATTAAGAAAGACACATATCACCCGTAGTGATGAGAAGATAATTTTGAAATTAAATATAACAAACCTTTCTGTGGGAAAATGGTGTTGATTAGAAAAAGCAAAATAAAATGGTTCTTTGAAGGCTGAACATGAAAGGGAACAAGAAATAATTAAAAATTATAATTAAAAGAGAAGAGACTCATCAATACTAAATGGAGCAAAAATATCAAAGGTTTGGGGACAATATACTTAGAGGTTATGCTTAAGATTGTCTGCTATTATATAAATGGATTTTTAAAAGGCTACACAAGAGGAACAGATTGTAATAAACAAGAATGATTCTAAGTCTAATTTGAATATGGATTTAAAAGTTATAGCTTACAAGAATGATATAGAGAATGATGTTACATTGGACTTACAAATGAAACAAGCTCATGTCTTAATAATTAAAAGGCATGAACATATAACAAACCAGAATAATTTTCTTATTCTGAATCTACAACAGGGATATGTTAAAGTTTTGAAGGAGTTTCTGTTCTCAGAAAACAAATTAAATTCTGGGACACTATTCAAAGGAATTAAAAACTGTTAAAAGCAAAGGGAAGTAATATAAATTTGGTTCATTTGATCAAAATTAAAATACATGTTATTTCTGATAATCCTTAGTGTTTTTTTTAAAATCAGGATTTAATCAGGATTTAAACAAAGATTTGTTGATAAACAAAAGATATCAGAAGAAGTGGTGTTTTGATATATTTTCAGAGAAAGTGATAAAACGAAATTATTTGTATTTACTATGGAAGGGAAAATAATTTCTTTATAAATCTTTTTCCGTTTGTATTTTCTATTTCTTTTACACTTTGGTTTTATACTTATTTTTTCTTTTTATATTTTTCTTAGTTTGTACAGTATTTGCTTTTTAATCCTCGTATCTTGGAAATTTTAATAAAAATCATGATTGTTTGACAGTGAAAATTCTACACAGCTATGTGTTTGTCTATGGAGATTCTCAGTCATCCAAGTCATGGTTGTACTAAAGAATTTTTTAAAAAAGCAACTGGACTTTGTTTTTCCTTTAATATGTTTCTCTTCTCATCCAAGATGAATGGTGGCGAATGGAAGGATTTATATTCCTTGTATTTATCTAGTTGTTAGCACCTTGCCTTACAGTTTTTGAGGCAGTTCCAAGAAGGTTCCACACCCATTTGCACTATTTAGATAACCTGATGCACAGATAAATCTCCAAGTGGCCTCAACAATTCTCATAGAGTGCTAACAATTGTCCACCATTCAGTCCTTCCATTGTCCATCACTCAACACACTGAAGAAGTTTCCTGGATGAAAAGCAAAACATATTCAAGAAAAAAACAAAGAAAGTCCAATTATCATTTGAAAAAGCATTTTTGGGACAGCTACATGTTGAGTTATATATTGTCCTAAATCCAGGTGGCTACATTGTGACAAAGCATTCTGTTTTTCTTCACGAGATATATTTTCTGCCTCAATATTAATTTATAAAGGGCTATATAAATAGGCTCATTGAATTTACCATTTAATTCATGTCTAAAATAATATTACCAAGGACAGAATTAAACCTCATTGAACCATGATTTGTTGAACTAGTTTGGTTTATAACTGGTTTATAACACTATGCCATAAACATTTTAAACAAATAATATTTCAATTGATACATTAAGCTAACCCAAAAGCAAACAATTTAACATTATGTTTTAGCAAGACATGGAAACCAGTGGGAAAGAAAAATTAGAAGTCTTCATTGTTCATAAAGGAAAAAGATAACAATAGATCATTTTTTCTTAATCAACTTCTCTATTTTGCCACTTTTCAGCCCAGAACCCAGAATACGTAATCAAATACTAACAACTAAGAGTCACTGCATTTTTGTGTTGTGACTAAATGCTGTCAACCAAAGTTGTCTATAAGTAGGATATAAAATTATAATTATTAAAACAAATAGGGTTATATAATAACCCTTTCTCAAGAATTTATTACATGTGTCTGATGAACTAGGTTTTGATCCTTTTAACTGAGTCATAAAACTTGTTGTTTTGTAGAAAATAACTGGCAGGTTACCATTCCAGAATATAATACATGGAACCAATTAGTCTTCCTCTCAAATTATAAAAAAACCCAAAAAACTTCTGAGAAGCACTTTTGAAGCTTCTACTGCCAGTAAGGTTGTTTAGTCTATAAATATTGATGCCAAAAGAGTAGTATAATAATCAAAACTTTTTTTAATATAAATCCTGGCAATATTTTTGGAAAATAATTTATAGTATTTCTCCCAATCTGGTTTTAAAACTCAGCAAAACTTCCTTGAGATAGGAAGTGCTGAGGAAACATAAAAGGAAATGTATAGATAGGAAACAAAATCTTTGAATTTCCAAAACTAGCAGGAAGCATCACTGAAGTTTGGTCCAATTAGGTGGTGACAAGTGGGGTGAAAGAGGAGAAAACTACAGATAGTTGAAAGAATACAGATAAAATTATGAATATTGAACAATTCATATTTTTATTTTTTTATAAATTTCATACTAACTTTTCTCATGGGAAAAAAACTTATCAATCTATAATAAAAAGAGAAATTGCCAATTTATGTCCATTTTGTCACTATTTACAACAAGATCACTCAATAGCTCCGATCAATTTAAGACAAGATTTTAGCAAATCCTAACTTAAATTACATCATATTTTAGAGAATAGTTAGACTTTTTCAGTTAACTGAAATAGAATTAAGTAAAACATTTTGTTCTCAAGTACTCTTTTGAAAGCAACTTAAAAAACTCTACTTGTGAAACTATATAGTTTTAAGATCTTCAATGTATAAAATATTAAGATAACTGAAAGAACTCAATTGTTACTTGCATCTTAAGATTCTAGTCTGCTAACTGAAGCAATGTCCTGTAAAAATATGTGTGTTTATATATGTTATGGTTTATTTAAATATTTAAATGAGTTTTTGAAAGTGGACAACATATTAGATTGGCTTTCACAGTTAGCAATGTTTGAAGATGAAGTGATAGAATTGTTGATCTTTACTGAGCATACATGGCATGATCTTCTGCACAATAAGATCTTTGTATTCAAATCAATTGTTTTTCCTATTAGAAAATTTCAATGTATTTTTGACAATCCTTATTAGTAAGAGTAAGCAAACAGTAGAACTTCATTTCACAGAGAATTAATCCAACTATTTCTCTATGTAACTATAGAATATCAAAACTAAATTAGATGATTACAGAAATTATTAAATTCACATCCCAATTTATTTGTATAACTGAAGGCAGAATATATAACTTCATTTTTTCTATAGTACCACAACAATCATCCTGTGAGGTGACAGTCAACGGCCCAAAGTTACTCAGTCAACTTTCAAGGAAGGTCTAGAATACATCGCCTCCCAGTTACTAATCCAACACCTTACCACTACACGAAATTTTTAAAACATCCCTCAGAAAAAAATAGTGAAGCACTTTCATTGTCTTAATTGCAAATTCATTGCAGATATGTGAAATTCTTTTTATTCTTTTAACTGTGGTCAATATAGAATATAATGGATCATATTCTGACCTATTTATCAATAATCTTCCAATTGTATATCAATTAAACAGGTTTGGTCAAAGGTAGTTAGTGAAGTTTTCTCTGTACTGCACTTTAATTCAAGAACTCCCTTCCCATACAGTTTCCCCAAATCTAAGATATTTTTGGAAACATAAGATTTTAAAAAATATAACAGAATGATGAATAAATAAATATAATTTTGTGGTGTTATTTCGTAATAATTACTATGAGCTTCCATATTATAACTCAGTTGTCATACTGAATTGAATGCAGCTTTATTTCTCCTGGACAGTAATATATTTACAACAGAAGTATAACATTGTGCATTATATTTTCTCAAGAAGGAAAACAGATCATAATGAATATTTTCCCTCTGCTTTTTGTTATTATTGTTAAGGATTTTATACCGGTATGGGATAAAATGTCTCAGATAAAAATGAATCTCTACTAGTCTAAAATCAGGTAAATAAAATAAAAAAATAAAACTGACCCATTTATTTTTATTATTGCTTGAATTATCAAGCAATATGGTCAGAAAGGCCATATTTCTCTTTCTCTGTGTGTACCTTCAATGTTTGCTGCTGTTGACTGCCTTGACAAGTCCCTTAAGTTTTCTTGGCAAGATTTCAGAAATGGTTTGCTATTGCCTCCTTCCTCTAATG
The DNA here is from genome assembly GCA_017656035.1 of Myanophis thanlyinensis. Taxonomy (NCBI): domain Eukaryota; kingdom Metazoa; phylum Chordata; class Lepidosauria; order Squamata; family Homalopsidae; genus Myanophis; species Myanophis thanlyinensis. The sequence goes on from JAEANM010000793.1 coordinate 22,144, forward strand.
GATGTGTGACTGGCTCAAGAACATCCAAGTTGAGTTTGTGTCTAAGGCAGGACTAAAACTCTTGGTCTCTTGGTTTCTAGCCTAATGCATTAACCACTACACCAAATTGTCTCTCTTCTAGTATTATAAGTATTTTCAAATAATTCTTGTGTGAAATATGTCTTGATTCTGGACTTTAAAAAAGCTAAGTTTATATTCTGATATAATTGGGAAAATGTGTGTAAAACCACTTTTTCCATTCCTTCAAGTCACTTCCTTAATTTCTGATTCTTTAACATTGAACTTTTTTTTACAGACAACTAGGTGAATACATTTTCCATAAATTATTACAAAACAACATAATACAGCAGTGTGACCTAATGTATTTATGACTAGCATCATTACATTTCTATTAAAAACATACTGTCAAATGCAGAGATTTGTACACTTTTTTTGATGAAACTATTAAGGATATACTCCTATATAGCATTAATATAAATGTCTTGAAGTTTATTCTCACGATGGAAAACATATTGCGTTGTAGCCTATATATGCTATATTAGTAATCTTATAATGAATTCTGAATGAAGAGATATCTTTATGTAGCCATATATGTAAAAGACAACTTTCTTTCTTAGGAAAAAAAAAAAAAGGGTGGAAAAAACCTTGTAAAGATAAACTATGCTTAACAAAAGAATTCTTGATTTAAAATTTTTATAATGAAAAAAATGGATGGGACCCCATGCCAAACAAAAACATTAATTTATCTTAGCTTATTAAATATAATCATCAAAATCAAGACATTATTTCTTCCTTTTTCTAAATCCAAAGCAACATTACTTACCTTGTAGTTAACTATGTCAACCTACAGTACTTTTATATTTTCATGGGCTTCCAAAATATTCCTAAAGTGAAATGTGCATATATGTGTGTGTGTGTGTTAAAATACAGGGTTAAAACAACTTCTTTTCCTTCCTTGAATTGCAATTGTTTCATAAAACATCTGCACAATGTTGGTATGATGCGTAAGAAAGTAATTAAAAAGAAAAAAAAATAGTTTCATATTAAAATTACCAGTAGATTTCAGTAAAATGTAACATTTAAGGAATTTAAAGTGGGAAAGAAGCTAATACAGAAAATTATGTCTGAATAAAGGCAAGAAACAATACATTTTTAAAAATGGTTTATTATTTAGCTTCCATATTGCTAGGTTTCTGACAACATATAGAACAAGCCAGAAATAGGCCAGGTTAAGATATAACAAATTAACCAGGTCATTATAATATAAGGAAAAAAGCAAGACGTTTATTTACGGCCAGAATATTATGCCAAGTAAAGATAAAATCAGTATTGTACATTTACATCAATGATAAGTTTCTATTTCTGAGCAACCATAAAGGGATAAAATCAAACGGAAACTCACATGTAGTACAGTATTTACAACAGTTATCAAAATGTTATTGGGGCATACAAATATCAAAGATCAATATGGTGATCATATTGTCAGTCAACGCTGTCAGTACAATGTAACTATTCTATCTGGCATATGGTTGCATTCATTAAGAAATCAAGTGGGTTTTTATGTTTAAATACTATGGGTTTACAATAAAAATAAGCTATTTTCTATAGCTCTAATAGCATTTACAAGTCACTATATGTTAAAATTTAGACTTATTGTCTGGGGCCCTTTATAACAGAACGCAACTAGGAAAGCTGATGAATGCAATTTTTTTTTTTACAGAACCTTTGTTCTCTGTAAATAAGGAATGCCTGGGGCATTGGCATGATAATTGTTTCTAAGTGTTCTTTTTTTGGTCAGAAAAGTCAGAAATAATTTAACTGACCATTATCCAGGATACATTTCCTGTAGTAGTGATAGTAGCAATTGTTCTTCTGGGACACTCTTGCATTTGCATATAGTTATCCAATAAGTCTTCTTCTGAAGAAGGGATCAAGAGGCTAAAGCCCTGGTTCACAAGACCACAATCACCGAGACCAGTTTATATAAGAGTCTGTTAGATAAAAATCAAATAGTTTACCAATGGGGACACTATGATTGATGCCAGTTCAGCAAATACAACTTTCAATGAAAACTTTCAATATCTACTATTAAAATATGAACAGAAATCTTGGGAAGTGATATCTACTAAATAGAATTTTGCTCAGCCTAGCTAACAAGCAACTGAAGAAGTCAATTACTTGAGTCAGTAACTCTAAATAATTTCTTTGTAAGGCCTTCATACTCAAGAGGCTCTGGTAAGACCTTAAAAAAAAATTTCCCCTCATTTTGGATAATATCCAGCTATTCTTCATTATTCCATTCCATTCTTGGTCTGGGTGCTAGAATATATCATGACATCTTAATTCTTAAGGGTTTTGGATCATGCGTTTTCAATCTCACTTCAATTTTCCCGGTGATCTGTATAGGAAGCTGGATGGAATTTTCTTTTCTTTTCTTTCTTTCCTTTCTTTCTTTCTTTCTTTCTTCTTTTTTTCTTTTTCTCTTTCTTTTTTCTTTTACTGTCTTTCTTTCCTTTCCATTTTTCTTTAGGCCAATCTGATATTCTTTGAATATTTATATAGGATATAACTTGGATTCACTGTTTTTTAAGGGATCCTGCAGAAATGATTTTAAAAGCAGCAGATAACTCTTTGAAAACTGGTTACTGTCTGTAGTTTTCTTCAGAGCTTCATCTTATTCATCACAACTGACAAATACATGAACACATTAGATGACGACTTTGGGGAATCACACATTTATGCTTATCATATTGCTGTGGTTGATGGCAACCATACTGAAATGTAATCCAAGAATGACCAGAAGTGTTCTTGTTCAGAAAGAAGGCAGAAGTTTAAACTGTGCCGAATAGAATCTTAGAATATTATTCAGGTTCAAAAGTTGGAGGTGTTTGGAGGACAAGCCCTAAACCAGAATGTGTTAAGTCATTATATTTTTATTTGTCCTGAAAATTAGAATAATCCAACGAAGTTAGAATAATTTTGTTTGTGGGCATCCAATGAATGGCTTGTAGAGGTCAAGTGACTTTTGTCCAGGAATGTATGGACTAAGCTAGCAGTAATGCTTGGAGATATAAAGATTAAGTGGCTTTTCAGTGCAATAACAGATTCAAGAGCATCACAAAATGCGAACTGTTCCTCCTGGATACAGTAAGTGTCTGTCTATCCATAATAGGATTCCTCTAATTTCTAGAAGCAGGAACCAGTCACTGGCCTCATTGTCCATGCTTTCATCATATGCAATCTCTTCTGATTTCAAGAAATAAAAATGGATATCACTGGTATATTAGTGATACCGTATCCCAGATCTTTGAATGCCATGTTTTCATAAATATTAGATAGCACTGGAGATCAAATAGCACCTTAAGGAAAATTTTCCTCACAGCAAAACTTTACAGGGGAAAGAACAAACCACAGTTCCTCTTTCTTGGAGGACAGGGTGTTAAATTAAAGTAGGAAAATATCTTCCACACCTAATCCACAGACCTAATACAGGAGAATACTATGGTAAACAAGTACCAAGATCAAATAAGAGACACAATGTATTTTTCCCTCTCCCAGTAGTGTTTTTTAAGGTAATCAATTCCATATCCCAACTGGATCAGAATTCAGAACAGCAAAATAGATCTGAATAATCAGTATTTTTTCTAGGACATCTGTAACTGGATTTATACCGTTTTCTTGACCATCTTCAACTGGATTTATACTGCTTTCTTGACCATCTTTTCCCTAGGACAGTCACTCTTAGTCAATAATATTTATAAGCTTCAGGATCCAGGAAGTTTTTTTCTTCTCAAGGCATAAAGGGGCATTCTCCTTACACACTGGTATAATCACTACTTCCTGAACTGTTCTGGCAACTTCTTCTGACTAGTTCAAATCAAACATAGAGGGTAAGAGTAAAAAATGGTTGTAAACATACTGTTTATATTCTCAGGCTATAGAAGCTGAAAATTATATCTTGTTTCTTATAAATAGAATGGCAGATCGGACATTTGAAAGCAATAAACAATTTATTCTTAGAAATATCCTTAAACATTTTTATAGCAGGTCACTAAGAAACACCAACATTTTCAAGGGTTAAATAGTAACATTTTCTAGGCAACATACAATCTGAAAAAGTTCTGCTGAAAATGTAAAATATAATGAAGGCAGCAAAAGAAGCTTTCTTTCTTGTCTGTATTATCACGAAAGAAATAATAGCTCTGTCAACTTCAGTTAAATGCCATCTGCACTTAGCTTCATAGCTTGAAGCTGTTTAGAAAAGCATAATTACTCACGGTTCACATATCAGAGATAATCAGTAGCATTCATATATGTTGCCTGCTCCATATTTTGCTATTCCATAGTGTCATACGTAATTAAGAAAAGTCTCCTGGAGTATCTTGTAGAGTCCGTCACTTACCCAGGAGCGTAAGATACAAAAACCACATTTGACCAAGTAATGGCTGACAATGACAACTGGATTGATAAAACCTATCATGTATATGAAAAAAGACTAAATTAAGGCTACATTCTACACGATGGTTTAGGCTGATGACTACATGATTCACACAGAAGCCACAGTAGTGTGTTGACTCACTTAGTAACTTCATATTGAATTTAATGCCAAGGACAACTGATATAGAATTCTCTAGCAAAGTTATAATATCTGCCAGATCTGTATAGTTGCTTAATTTTTATCTTTAGCATGTGGAATCATCTTACTGAACTCACTCTCAGAGCTCTCCAAATGCATGCTAAATTAAAGTTAAAAATCTTAATTTTGTTGCAAACCAATCTGACAATAAATAACACCACCACTAAGTTGGGGGATACAATAACTATTGATAAAACACTCCCAATATTAAAGGGTAGTTTTGAAAACAAGGATAATTTGCAGACATTTACCTTTCCTGTTCTGATTCTGTACATTATTTCTCCCTTTTCTGGCAATATTTCTTTCAATAATTCCAGCAATGCTACATCATCAACTCTGCCAAATGCCTCAATCAAAAGAGAACCTGATCTAATCAGCCAATCTATTTCAAGTCGTAGAAAAAGCCCACCCAAATCAAAACACTGACACTCTAACATTATTGTATTTTGCCCATACAGTTTTAATTCATTGACCTCCAACGGTTCACTCTTAAATTTTCACTTTTGCTGCTATTATCTTCATAGTTTTACTCCATTCTTGTATCCAAGAGACAAAACAAAATTAGCAAAACTGATAATTAAGAAACATTAAACAAATCAATTTTTGTCCTGGGAAGAAATAAAATGGAAAACGCTGAAAGCATACCCCTCACATACAGTTTGTTTCTAAGGGAAGCATAAAAATTTTTTATAGAACACAGATGGTGGCACAACCTACGTAACTGGATAATTGGCAATGTGTCCTGTTAACTTCAGTATCCTTCAGTCAGATAATTAAAAAATCCATTTAAAATGGAGCTGCACAAATATAAATTCCTAGTGTACAGCTCTAGTACAGTATTGGTGATCTTCAAACCTGCCCTTACCAAAGAATAATAATTTCCACATTGCCAAGTCTTGGTGCCTGTTGCAGAATTCCAGGTCATCATAGAAAATTCTGGGTCATATTCTATGGGAGGAAATGGGAATCAATTGCCACCATTTCTGACTATTAAGAAACTTCTGAATCAGACTATGTACAGACACAGCCTTTTATGCTATTGAAAGTGTAATCACTCAACTTAATTACAGTTTCAACCTGCCTCTTATATTTCAGGCAATTCATTATAATGAACAAAACTGTCAGATTTCAAAACATGAAGCAGGCAATGGTAATCTGCTAATCCAGAATGCTTGTCAACTTCTTTTTGCTTAAATAAAATAGTTTTTTCTTTGCATTATGATTACATATAATGTTATGAGAACAGATTGTTTGTGTCATAGAACTTCACTTGCTCAATCCCTTGAGTAAATCTCCAATCTGCTAGGGCTGCCATGATCCTAGAGGATATTTCATAGATGGATGCCATTTTGTTAATAGAATAATGTCATCAGATAGCTCAGGATGTTAGAAAAGCTAAAGCTGAAAAAATATATGTGGTTCTACTTTTGGAAAACACATGAAAGTGGGATGCTTTTGCACTCTGTAATTAACTGTTAGTGGTTGAATACCTGATTGTACTGTTTTCAAGGCAACAAATGAGAAGCATTTCTTGTTGAAAAATACACGAACATATTTTAATCTGAAGTATGTATATTTCACATTTGAACAATTTTAACTCTTGCCGTAACACATGAAATCATACTTGGCGCACAGTAATAAGAGATTACCTATAAAACTGAACAGATAAGAGGAATGATTTTGTATAAACTATTTCAGTCAAAAGTATGCGATATAAATCCATTAACTTGATCATAGTTGGGACATGAGAGGGGTAAACCCAAAATCTAAGCAGTAATCAAAGCAACTGTTAGCCAAATTATCTCCTTGATTAGTTCTGTTATGTAGAGCTGGAAGGCAGTTATCATGAAGTTAAACCTCTGTCCTTTTTATATTTCTCTGGGCATAAGGGATAAACAGAGACCTGTACGCCTTATCTTGAAGTGTTTCAGAATCCCATCTAGGATGTTTTTTTTTTTTTTAACTATATTCCATACCTCCCACCCAAATGGAGCAGTTTGATGTCTTATAAGAATAGGACAACTGTTTCCCATTCTCTGTTACCAGATCACCAAGTATATAGTTATTTAGAGTGCAGAATAGCATGTGGGTTTATGTGAGATTTGTAAACACAGCCATAGTTACATTATGTGATATATATAATGTAAAGTCTATGATATAAAAACTGATGATTCAGAGAAAATTACCCAAATATTAGTGTATTCATTTACATGTGCTAATGAAATCTAGATCTGTCTAACAGAAGTCATCAAATTCTGCATATCTACAATTCAATGTGGATAATACCTAAGGTACTGTAGGGTCATACTATGAAAACCCGAAGAACTGTACTTTTTAATTCAAAAGTACTATTAGCTATTGCTGCAATGTTATGTTTTCAGCTGCTCATTCTTACCTGAAGGGCCCAAAACTATAAAGCTACATTATTATAGTAGTGGAATGACAAGTCCTTACAAATTCCTGAAAAAACTGTAACAGCAATGTTCTTTGAGAACTCTCATTCAAACACATCTCTCTAGAAGATGATCCATGTGTGCTATCAAAGCATGCTTTTTGCACATTCCCTTTGCAACCTCAGAACAAACAGCATGTATGTATGTATGTATGTATGTAATTTACTGGCCACCCATCTTACCATAGGGTAATTCTGGGTGGTTTACAATATTAAAGATATGTATTGTTCTCTCTATAGCTTTTTTTCAGTTGCAAAGCTGGACCATCAGAAAAACCGAATGAAGAAAAATTCATGCCTATGAATTGTGGTGCAGGAGAAGATTGTTGAAAATACCTTGGACTGTAAGAATTATAAGTAATACAATATTTATGATAGATGGAAATAAATGCAAGCTACTCACTGAAGTACAAATAAAACTAAAATTAAAACATTTTAGTGTTGTAACAAAAAAGGCAGTCGTAAAAGCTGTTGGAATTTGGAAAAAATAAAGACAAAAATGACAACAAAAGACAAGATAGTTAGATACCGTGATAATTTAAACATGAGGTTAAATGAACTTAACACAATACTGACCAAAAGACAATCCTGGTCATATTTCTTGAGTCATAAGCAGCTAGAAGAGCCTTGAACAAACAATATGATTTTCTGTATGTTTAGGCACAAAACCAATATATTAGTTTTTTTTAAAGATATATGAACTTGGGGGAAAAAATTAAAGCCTAGAAAATTACATGCTGCTTCTTCCAGTTATGTTATTCTATCCTTGAGCCACAAAGTGGATTATGAAAAAAGGGTGGTCTTGACCACAAAAAGTATCCTTAAATGTTCTAGAACAGTGGTGGCAAACCTTTTGCTTACCGAGTGCTGAAAAGTACAGGCTTTGCGCGTGCCATTCGCACTTGCGTGCGGCTCCTCCACATGTGCTGCATGTGCAACTGCACCAACTGTGCATGCATGCAGCTTTTGCATGTGCAATGCACGCGTGCTGCGCGCAGGCACTCATGCACACATGAGCAATCACATGTGCATGTGCAGGAGAGCTCCAAAGGCCAGCAGGATTTCCTGCTGCAATCACGCACATGCACACTGGAGGCCCAAAAACCAGCTGGGTCTCTGCAATCGCACATACATGCATGAGCAATTGCATGTGCATGCTCAGCTGGAAATAAGTTGGCTGACAGTTTGTGTGCCCAGCAAGATGGCTCTGTGTGCCACCTGTGGCACTGGTGCCATAGGTTTGCCATCACGGTTCTAGAATATCTGGTTTCCAAAACATTTCAGCACTTCATTAATGGTATTGAAAATGAAAAAAGAAAAAGCAATATATTTTATGGATTTTTTTCTTTCCATAACAATAAAGTATTGATGATTTTAAGCTCTTTGTCATGACTGATTTAGAAATTAAATTAAAATATATGCAAGAATGGCCTATAGGTATGTGTGAAAATATGAAACAGCAAACTTCATGATTCAGGAGGTTGGACTGGAAAGTAGAAAAGGTTGGACTGGATTTAAAGAAATCAAAAACTCAGGGAAAGATGAATGCTTGTTTAAAGCCAGAAGCCCATTAAGGTTTTCCAACCAAGAACAACCCACTTGCTTGTAACAATTATCTATGTTAGTAAACATATTGGATTCATTTGAATAATAGTTTTGGATTTCAATGCTTATCTTTATGTTTCCAAGTGTACTAATTATGGAGCCATTTTTCTCTGATTTAGATGTAATGATGAAGTCATTGCTTCATTGCTATACATTTGTACATGACAAAATAGAGAAAGGAAACGGTGACAGAACATTTAGTCTATACCATATGATGTCATGAATGACATCTGAATCAAACAAAGTAGAGCTCTGGAAGGTAACAATCTAATCAAGACATAAAGAAAAATACTGAGTTTACTCCCCCTTGTATGTGAAACAGTGGCCTCTATTTAAGTCAAATTCACATAATTTTGTCTACAGAACAGTGTATTCTACATAGTATACATCCAAGATGAGCCAGGTTTATTCCTATAAGAAAAACCTAAATAATATCAGATAATGGAAACAACCCACCTCCCAGAATTAGCTACATAGAGTGCTTCATTATTTACCCTAATTGCGTTTACAAACATTGTGAGTGAAGTCATAGATACAGTACTGACAAGAATGTAAATTCATACTGGAATATAGACTTATATAATTTATGATTCCTCACTTTCCAATAGATTTTGGAAATTAAAAACGAATCTATTATTTTCAGACTTTCTAATTTCAAGTATTTCCTTCTATGTTTTCCTGTAAGGAACACTAATTGTTGCATGAGAATCTAGAAGTGTTTTTACAGCAGCTTTTAAATGTCAAGATGTCAATGCAAGAGATGATAAATAGAAAGTTGTAGGCACTGTGCCTTTCGAAGAAACTTAGCCACTATTATTGATGACCTAATTAGAAAAAAAAAGTGATAAACCATCTGAGGCATTGCAAGATTATGGGAAAACAATAAAAAGTAATATTCAATGTTCTAAACATTCACTTTGAAAGTTGCAACATACGTATCATCAGAACGAGCTCCTGTCAAGAGATATTTGTTTTCTGCTAAGCAGCATGCCACTGTCCATTTCACTATTTCCTAAGCTGTTTTTATCTAATTTCTTTAGAATTATCTATGCTTTAGCTGATATATCCGTATTAGGTAACTTTTTATAGAAAGTTATTTTACTTTTGACAAATTGTTTATATATTAGAAATTATCAAGAGGAAAGACAAACAATGTAAGATATACCATATTCTGAATCATTAATATTGTAACATCACACTTTTCTTTGAATACTATTGTAGGAAGTCTTTTCTATGATGCCTAAATGTCACAGAATGGCTTTAAGTTTATTCTAAGTTTTTATTTATTTATTTAATTATT
>JAEANM010000794.1:0-25133 GCA_017656035.1 Myanophis thanlyinensis
TTGTGTAAGCATTTCACTGCATATCGTACCATGTATGACTGTGTATGTGACCAATAAATTTGAAATTGAAATTGAAAAAAAAACCTTCTCAATTTCTGATTGCAGTCAGACATCACACATTAAAAATGATGCTCACAAAACATGAGGGTAGGAAGTGGGGATTTAGGATAACTTGCCACAATCAACTTGGCATGGCCAACTTGCTGCAGGACAATTCAACACTGTATCTATCTTTTCATTCAGTTACTTTTATTATCAGTGACCATGTTTTCATTGAAATTATGTAACTTGTGTTTCTGGATTGACTTTATAATTATTGGCCATGTTTCCGTTGAAATTAATTTATCTTTTGTATTTGTTGAATTGTCCCATGGGAGTTGGCTATGATGAGTTGGCCATGGTGAGTTAGCAGTGAGTTGACCCATTCCGAGGAAGAGGTCCTTAATAACTGAGATTACAAGAGGTATGTCAGAGAAAATCCACAAGGTGCATCTAAAAATGTTGGTCTGTTTTACCATTTCAGGATCCTTTCATCCCGTATCATATTATAATAGAGATGAAACACCCTAAAGGAAAAACATGGAGTGGGGGTGATCTTTATTGCAGACCACACCTGGACTTCATCGTGAGGGTGATTGACAATCAGTGCATAAGCCAGTGCTTCTTCTGACAACTTGTTGAAGTTGGCTTGATCCAATAGTGGTTCCATTGTGGCCAAAACTTTCTGTTCTTTTGTTAATCGTTCAGCATCTGTCAAACAGAATTCCTGCAGTGTGTCCCGGTCAGGATCAATAGGTGTATAGAGTGTCTAGAAGGGAAAGGAATAAGTGGGAGGATTAGTGCAATTAGTATTAATACAGCATATTTGTTCTATCTCTGGTCACTAAAAGGAATTTATTATTGAAATCATCAACACAAAAAACAGCAGGCGAACAAGGAGGAGTGAATTACAAGTAGTCCTCGACTTATAACAGTTCATTTAGTGAATGTTCAAAGTTACAATAGCATTGAAAAAGTGGCCTACGACCATTTTTCATGCTCGCATCCCCCATGATCCCCTTTTGCGACCTTCTGACAAGCAAAGTCAATGGGAAAGCCAGATTCACTTAATAACCAGGTTACTAACTTTAAGAACGGCAGTGATTCACTTCACAATTGTGACAAGAAAAGTCTTAGAATGGGACTAAATTCATTTAACAATGTTTTGCCAAGCAACAGAAATTTTAGGCTCAATTGTGGTCATAACTCGAGGACTACCTGTATTCCGTCTTTGCTCTACCAGTTATTTAGTTTCCATGCTGAACGCGGCAGAGAACGCAGATTTTTCTTCACTCACCAAGAATAGGAATCTAACATTTCACTGGCACTCATCCATAAAATATTGTTAGGAGTGGAGTCATCTAAGTCAGTGAAGGTAAAAACCAGCAAAAGTTTGGCAATATCTTTTCTAACTACAATAACACATTTTATTAAATGGCATAAAATTTAATGTGTTAATCAGGAAAGATGCTACCACTCTCCTTTCGATTTCTCATGCAATAAAAGTATCTTAGAGCAGGGGGTCTCCGACCTTGGCAATTTTACAATTTGTGGATTTCAACTTCCAAAATTCCTCAGGCAACATAATCCATAGTCCAACATAGTCCACAGCCCAAAGTCGTAAAGTTGCTAAGGCTGGGGAGAGCCCTATACTAGAGAACAGAAAATTATACTGGGCATTGTTTATCGTTTCATCTGCTTTGGGACCAGTATTTTAGCAACTTTTGCTCAGGCAAGCAAGCAAACAAATGTCAATCTTGATTCCTGCTCAAGATTGGAAATGTAACATGCAGGATGTATGAGAGTGAATTCTCGCAGCTCTTTTATTTTCAAAATAAAAACCCCAGAGAGGACGAAAACTGACGGTTTCATTTCAGATGTTGCTATCGGAGCAGCTCCAGACATTCCTGCACTCTGTAACATTTTTGGGATGAGCAGTAGTCTCATAATGCATCCGGTAGCTATTGGCCTCGATTCAGACAACATGCAGGATCAATTTTAAAATGTACTACAATAACTCACTGCAAACCACAGTTTAGTTTGTGACTGAGAAATGGCTTTTCTGGAGGTCTTGGACTTATGATCACAAATGGGATTCCATTGCTAAACAAGGCAATTAAGTTTAATTTCTAAACAAGGTTGTTTAATGTTGTTCCTAATTTTATACCCTTTTTCGCTGCAGCTGTTAAGTGAATCACTGTAGTTGTTAAGTAAATCCAGCTTCTTCCATTGACTTTGCTCATGGGAAGCTAATTGGGAAGGTCACAAATGGCAATCACATGACAATGGGACAATGCAAGCATCTTAAATATGTTGGTTGCTAAGCATCGAAATTTGATCTTGTGATCATTGAAATGCTGAAATGGCCATAAGTAATAGGACTGGTCGTAGGTCAATTTTTTCAGTGCCATTGTAACTTCATATAGTCACTAAACAAATGGTTGTAAATCAAGAACTACCTAGATTACAATCTGACCCTTCCATTCTCAAGATTGAGACATGTTGCCATGACCTCATATTCATAATGGAAGGACAGACAGTGACGATGGATCCATTTCTCCATCCTTTCGATTTCCATATTAATTACAGTGATACCTTGGTACTCATCTGCTTTAAAATTCATCACAATTGATATTCAACACATTTTGATGCAAAAATATTGTTCCAGTATTCATCATTTGTTTGGTACTCAATACAAAAGCTAGAGCTTCTCATTGTTGGCTGCCTTGTGACTCACTACATTATTTCTTATGGGAAAAAATTGTTTGGTACTCATCATTTTTTGGTGCTCACTGCACCTCCTGGAACCAATTAATGATGAGTACTGAGGTACCATATAAGGAAATGAAGCTGCTACCTGTTATTAGCAAAGGAAGTCAAGCAACCCAACCAAAGCGGCACACAGAGACCCGCATTCTTCTGCCATCCCACTTGGTAATAAGCTATTTTTATTTGGAAACATGGCAAATGCTATGGTTTTTTTTTAAAGGTGAGTACTTCTGGGGGAATGCTCAGTTATATTAAAACCCTTACAAACAATTATTGTCCTAACACTCATCTCCCTTGCTATCTTCTACATAGATTGGAACAATTTGTATAAATTGCCTGCAAAAATAAATAAAGTTTGCAACTACCTGTAGCTGCTCCAAAACAGAGTAGTAATGGTGTACAAGGGATGAGTCCACCTGAGACACAAACTGTAAGAATGAGATGCGTTCTTCATGATTAGAAGAATGGAACTCCTGAGAAAGGAAAAAAGTAGATTAAAGCTCTAAATGGCCATAAGAATCCCTTTTACTGAGACATTCCTTGGGTAGTCCAAAATAAATACCACTGTTTATTCAGTTCTGGTGCACTGTCATCTCTGTAGCAGTCAATTAGTGGCCTATATATCCTCTTGCTGCAGCAATATTATGCTTATAATTTTCCATTTATTTCAAGCCACTTCTCTATAATATAGCTTAAAATTGGTTTGATATAAATCTTTTTGTACGTGACCTGCAATAATAGAGTAGGAATTCTGCAGTCATAGCTACTGGGAAATTCCCTTTTCCCCAATTCAGAACAGATCTACAATGGTAAGTAGCCTAAATTCTTTAATAGGCATGTCTGAATCTTCATTGAGGCATAGGTATAGTCCTAGACTTCGGTCTGCTTAGATGAATTTTTGGATAACAGGTCTACTAGCCAACATTTCTAGTAATCAATGTATCTTGGAATATTTGTATACAATGCCAGTTTGTAAATTTCTATCTATTTGAGAAGGAACCACTGTACAATAACAGAATGCATGCTTTCCATGTAGAAAGTTCCATTTTAAAAATACAATTAAAAGGGGTACAAAGTAGTAAATATTTTGATATTCCTGAAATTATAACAGTTTAGGATAGATATATAATCAGACTTGACATAAAATATATGGCTTTAGAAAGTTGTCTTAACAGACTCAATAGTAATATGCATCAGATATCTTTATAACAATACAGGTAGTCCTCAACTTAAAAAGTTCATTTAGTGACTGTTCAAAGTTACAATGGCACTGAAAAAAGGTTTTTCACACTTACAACCATTGCAGCAGTCCCATGGTCACATAATCAAGATTCAGATGTTTGGCAACTGACTAATATTTATGACAGTTGCAATATCCCCAGGTCATGTGATCGCAACCTTCTGACAAGCAAAGTCAATGGGGAAGCCAGATTCACTTAACAACCATGTTACTAACTTAACAGCTGAAGTGATTCACTTAACAAGGTCGTAAAATAGGGGAAATTCACTTAACAACAGAAATCTCACTTAGCAACAGAAATTTTGGACTCAATTGTGGTTATAAGTTAAGGACTATCTGTAATGAAATTTACCTCTTCAGTTATATGCTTTGCATCTCCACCAATGAAAGAAAAATATGGAATATTTCATAAACAGACTTCAGATTTCCAACCCATAGTTTTATGTTTCTCCCCTTTTTTTCCACGACTATAAGTGGCTGTAAAGAATTTCTGGACAATTAAAAAAGTCCTAATTTCTAGAAGTTCCATACATCAATATTAAGGTGGGTACATTTATATGGCAGGATCATTATCCTTGATTTGTCCCTTATGGAAACATAAGCATTATAATTTAGCACTAATCCAGGTCTAAAGATGGGCACGTCTCATCCTCACTCACCCTCAACACTGGAGCACCCCAGGGCTGTGTTCTGAGCCCCCTATACACGTATGACTGCATGGCCACTACAGATTCCACCACCATCATCAAATCCGCTGACGACACCATCATGGTGGGCCTGATCTCCAACAACAACAACAAGACAGCCTAGATTAGGAACCTGGAGAGCTGGTGTCAGGAAAACAACCTACTCCTCAACGTCAGCAAGACACAGGAGCCCGATAGTGGACTATAGGACAAAGCAGAAAAGATGATACCAGACCCCTGTTATTAACAAGAGCCCAGTGGAGAGAGTGGACTGCTTCAAATACCTAGGCGTCCACATCTCACAGAACCTGAAATGGACCCGACACATTGACATTGTGGTGAGAAAGGCCCGGCAGTGTCTATACCACCTTAGATGACTGAGAGACTTCAGACTGGCCCCCAAAGTGCTCAGGAACTTCTACTCCTGCACAGTAGAAAGCATCCTGATGGGCAACATCACCACCTGGTTTGGAAACAGCACCATACAGGACAGGCAAGCTCTACAGAGGGTGGTGAGCATAGCAGAGCACATCATCTGCACCAAGCTCCCTGAATTACACTCCATATATGACAAACTATGACAAGCCACAGCCAGGAAGATAATGACGGACCCCAGACACCCCAACAATGGACTATTCGCCACGATGCGGTCAGGAAGATGCCTCCGCTCCCTGAAAGCCAACACAGAAAGGAAAGAAGGAAAAGCTTCTTCCCACAGGCAATATGGACCCTAAACCATAAACTATAACAACCCCTCTCTATCACCCCCTAACTTATTATCCTACCCTGTCTATACTAATACTTCTTGCTCTACTACCTACGGTCACAGGGCAGTTGCATACACATTTCACTGCATTTTGTACCATGTATGACTATGCATGTGATGAATAAAATTGATTTGATTTGAAGTGCAAATGGCTTATACGTTGTGTAACCTCTATCTGCCTAGTAGATTCAAAAGAATTCACTTCCTATTCTCCAGATCATTATTGTCCGATGTATTCCAAATCTTAGAAGTCAATTTTTTATAATCTGTGCTCAGTATCTGGACTGCTTCTGTCTGGTAAAGGCCATTCTGCCTTTCTAGAGCAAGTCTCTGTAATACGAGCCTTCCCATTTAAATGAGAAAGGTGTCTTTTCAGATTGAATCATAAAAGATCCTATATATCAAATGATCAAAGCAAACATGAAGGGCTTCCAGGCTAACATTATGGAATTAACATTCCTCAGCCATCAATGAATTTAGTTAGCTACCAATTGTAACTAGAATTCCTCTTTCATTCCCTTTTATATCCTTTTCTCCTTTCTACAAAAGCTTGTAATTTGTCACCCTTTCATTTTTTTCAAGCCATGCCACTCAGCATATATAGGATAACTGCCTTCTCCTCCTCTCCACATGCTATGCTTTTCCTCCATTGTTTACTTTTGTTTAGCAAAAGTTAAACCGCTGATTCCTCTACTCTTCAATTTCTACAAGAACAGCACATTCAAGAAATGTTTTAATCTCTTCAGAATGTTCTCTTCCTAAGGTTCATTCCATTTGGCCCATCTCACCACTTGTCCCATCGGGGCAAGACTTTAAAGATCAGCTTAATTCATAAGCCACATTTTCATGAGGCAGACCCTACTTAACAGGCAAAAGGGACCTGCCTCCAGAGCTCTGGGATGAAGGAAAATTAGGTTCTGAAATCAAGATTGTAGATAATTTGCTAAAAGAAAACACCTGGTGTACTAAAGCAAGCACTGACTGGGCCAAGAGAAACTACATTTTGCAATCTGAATGCATCATGCACATCAAGTATACAACATATTATTGTATAATGTGCGGATAGTGTTTGCTGAAATCAAGCAAAATGTGTCACTCCATCTCACATACAACACAAGCAGCAATAGTGTGAAGTGTTAGAACAGAATAGAATAGAATTCTTCATTGGCCAAGTGTGATTGGACACACAAGGAATTTGTCTTCAGTGCATATGTTGTACACTGAGAGCATATGCATCGAAGACTAATTCCTTGTATGTCCAATCACACTTGGCCAATAAAGGACTCTATTCTAACACTTCACACTATTGCTGCTTGTGTTGTCTGCAAGATGGAGCGACACACTTTGCTTGATTTCAGCAAGCACTATCCGCATGTTCTAAAAATTGTTTACGCTATTTTGAAGCACTGAAACACTGTGAAATCCGAGAGGGATGATTGTGAATTTTGCTTTTGTGCAATGAATTCAAGGGATGTCAGAATTGACACAGAAGCCTATTTTTACCTTTACCAGGGCTTCAACCAGTTGGTTCTTGGAAAACGGGATGTATTTCTCCTGATAATCCACTGCCCAGTTCTGTGGTTCTGTTGGCTTCCGCATCTTCCGATATTTCCCCATCGTGGTAGCAAGGGAGGCCTTACCACGCAAAGACAACCCTATAATCTTGGTCCCCAGGGCTAACCGGGTTATGCTCAGCATTCTGGGAGAGTCCAAAGCTTAACAGTTAAAAAAATGGCAGCACAGGCATATCCACATTCCTTGGCTAAGTTTCCTCAAACGGACATTATTTTGCAACCACACTGCTTGAAGAGATGTGGCAGGCACCTTTCTAAGCAGCAAGTGTAGAAAGCTTTGAGAAATCAAATAGAGCAAATCTATCTTTTTCATAAGCTGCAGGCAAAGAATGCTCAGTTAACATGGAGGTACCATGCGCAAAAGACAAGGTACTTTCCCCACTACCAACCACCCGCAAATGCATGTGAAAGCAAGCTCTCCACCAGGACAGAACAACAGGGGTTAAAAGTCACTGGTCAAAATCATCAGGCTATCCAAACTGTTGAAATTAAGTAACGCCCTCTCTCCCCCCCCCTCCCCCCCAATTTACAAATCAGGGATTTTTTTTTTCTTCCTCTTCACACTCACACACACATACACAACACCCCTTTTAACTACAGATCCAATTCGGACCAAATAAAAATAAAAATCCACTATTGGAGCAACGAGCTCTGACCTTTAAAAAGAAGCCTGACATTGAATTTGCCAGCACATGCGCACAATGTTTCCTTCTCTCTTCCGCCCTCAATTCTAATCTTTTAGCTATTCCCGGCGAACCTCACATAGCGTCGTGCGCTTGCGCAGTGGCTTACGTCGGTTGTCGCGAGTTAAGTTGGGCCTATAAACTAGAGGTAGAAAATTTAAAACAGCTACCCGCAAAGCGTAAAACTTATTCAGCCTCAAGGCTCACAATGGATCCATTCTGTATCATTCGTCTTTTACTCAATGAGAATCACTGAAAACGTTTCGATTTAAGAGAAGCCGAGTTCGTTGCTCTAGAGTCCAGACCACTTTCATTTCCTATCTCTACGGCCAAATCACGCGGCGCTTGCAACAATCAAAAGAATCCCATAGTATCGGAAATTCTTTCCAATCCGTTCGGTTTTAGCATGATGCGCATGCGCCCAACACATTCTTCGCGCCGGCGAAATAAGACTGCAGTTCTTCCTCAGCGCAAGCGGGGTTCTCTATAATCCCTTTCAGGCGTCGTTCTAACTCCCACCCCTAACAGTCATTTCCAACTGCCCTGTTGAACGCTCTAGCGTTCGAAAAGAGACACTGGCAGCTCTCCTGACCAATCAGGCTTCGAGTTCTCTCAAGCGCTTCCCCCCCCTTCCCTCGATAGGCATGTGATGAGGTCGAAAAGGCGGGAAAAGCTTCATTTCCTTCACTTTCCCCAAGGGGTAAGTGAGGAAACCGGACCCTTCCGAAGTGTTCCAGAATGCTCAGGAAAATGTAAAGTGCTGAATCCTTCATTTCTGAGTAGGCTTTATTGTGCAGTCCTTTACAATATTTCATTTAAGCTTCTTAGCTTTCTCCCATCTGCCATGTTCAGGATGTATTGGACGTCCATATTCATATGTAGTTGAAGTAGGGATTGAAGCCAATTCCTGCCTGAGGAAAGGAGACTAAGTTAAAAATACGGGACACAGGTTGGGTTCTTTGTTACAATATTTTCCCCAAGGCAAACAATATATGTAGCCTGGTTAAATATTGAGGAACATAAAACAGTATAATTACCACTAGGTGGTAATCACCACGATGAGAACTTAATATATTTAAACTAATCTTAAGAAATCAGGCTATGCACCTTTCCTTTTCCCTCATTTTATTCTAACTGCAGAGTCTAGTTTAAAATTGCCCAGTAAGACTGGCTGAGCAGAGCTAAAAGTTTAAAAACTGCTAACACTAGTCATTATTTTTCAGTACTTAGGTAGGAAAAGAAAAAGGGATGAGTTTAGAGTTGCATTTATTTACACATGGAATTTAAAATAATAGATCAATTTCTTATTTGTTATAGAGAAGTAAATTTGTACAACCAAATAGGTAAGTTTATTCCTTTGAAGGAATAATTCAACAAATTTGAATAGTAAAATTTTTTGCCTATATTTTTTTCAGATAAAACTAATTAGATTTGCAATATTTACCATGAAATTAGATTCTGAAAACAAAATGAAAAAGCATACTGAGTGGTATTTAATTGTGCTCCACCACTGGGGTGCCAGCTGATGTTAGCCCTCCTTTCTACTAATAAATGTAAATATGAACTGGCAAATAATATTTAACTCAAAGAATGCATGTACTCATAACTGAGGTCCACAACATATTTTGGAGTGATGGTAACAAAAGTGCAACTGCCTAAATAAAATCATATTGTTAAATGCAGATACCACTCACTAAAAGCTGTTAGTTCAATTTTTGTGCAACTAAAGGAATATTTCTTAAATAAAAGTCATCTTAAAAGATAATGGAAAATTCTATATATTGCTTTTAAATATTTTGTAATATGGTTTTGTTGACCTTCCATATGTCTAGTAGATAGATTAAAGACTTGTCGGGCTGTGCTAAGGCAAGAACAGAACTCTGAAAAAAAACAACTACTTTTTTTTAAAACGTTCAGTGTTTGTTGATGGGATCTTAGCAATATTTGTACTATATTCTTAAAATCCAGATAATGTTTCTCAGCTTCAATTTACAGCAACCTTCCAGATTCGGCTTTGTTCTAATGACAAAAAGACAACTACAGGATGAGAAAAATGACTTCAGTCTTGCGGGACCTTTCAGACCATGACATGGTGCACTTCTTCATACAACCTCAGATTGTTGCTAGAACACTAGCAGGGGTGAGACAAAATAACTACTAACTAAATGGTGGTTAAGCTTCTATATTTGGGATCACATATAGTCTTTGATGCAGTTTTAACTTCAGAATAGTGTTCTAACATAATAATTGGGAATCCAAAAGTAGTTATGACAACATATTAGGATAGGTTGTACTATATCAGCAATAGCCATAAATATTTTTATTTTCAAATATAATCCAGTTCTTTACTTTATAAACAAGTAGATAACTTGTGACCCATTGGGTCATTACAGAGATATTTCCCGACTAAAGCAGAATGAGAAATAGAATAGCCATTGGTGGGTAAAAAAGCAGTGAGAGTAGGAGCAACTGATTTCCTGACAGCTTCTTCATTGACTTTCCTTCTAGGAAGCTGACCTGCCTGCCTCCTAGTTTGCATCCACATCCCTCATTTCCTCATAGACCAAATTCTACTATCTGAATAATAATTACACATGTCTGACTATACTATTTTCACTTAATGTAATCATTTTGTATACAAATGTGACTACCTCACTTCCATACTACAGTACTTGTAAAATAAGATTTGTTATTTTGATTTTGTTAATTAGGATCCAGCTATTAAGTTCAAAGCCACAAATGATGTGAATAAGATTAATGTCTGATGAAATCTCTTAGATATAGAGAACATTTAATGCACCAGATGCCACCAGAATTCCTATTAAATATATGCCAAAGGAATGTAAGCTTGCATGCAGTCAGTCTGTTCTTGGACATGAGTATGATTCAGCACTGGCTCAATTCTCCAAATTTCCTGAGTTATCCATACAGCTTTTTATTGAATTGCTTGTCCTGAGGAGGAGATGAGATAATTATGTGCATCTCTTTCCATAGAAAATTCAGGTGACTAGCACCTTGGTGGACTACTTGGAAAATTATTTTCTATTGTTTTTCTTCCTTGTTTCAGCTGTGCTGAAGACAGTATGTATGTCTTTTGGGCAGAGGTAAAGTAAACCCTCGGAGATAAAGAATTTCCTTGCTCCTTATATTGGCTGTAAAAGAGGTGAATGACCAGGTTGATTTTTCTCTTTGTCTCAGTGCAGATTCAAAAGAATGATGCTTAGATTAGTTAGAAGAGTTGATTGCAAGAATGTATTTCATGGAATACATATAGTATTCAAAGATTTGTATTTAACATGTCCATTTCTTTTTCTTGCCTCAGGTATTCTCTTTGGTTATATTTGCCTCCTTGGTGACTGAAGGATATCAAAACTTGACAACCTCTTCCCAGCTACATTGTATTTTTAATGATAATGGGGCAGTCTGCTGCTATGGCATCACAGTTGGCGTACTTTCTTTTCTCCAGTGTCTCCTCTTTTTGGGCTGTGATGTCTATGATACTTGCATTAATAATCACAAGTTCAAGTATGCTATCCTTATATTGGATGTTACTTTCTCTAGTGAGTAATTTTTTCATTATTTTGAAAATAATCATAGGGTTAAATTTCAATATTTAACAATAATTAGGAGATGGCTGATGCCTGAGAATCCCAATATTCTAAATATTTTACTTTATAGAGCTATCAAAATTGTCATATTTTCTTACTCCTATACTGTCCCCCCAGTTAGCAAGCCATTGCAATTGTGCTGGCTCCCAACCACCTCTCCCCATTGAAATCACAAGTTCTATCAAAATGAAAATGTCAACCTTATTTTACAATCCACCAGCTGTTAGATGTGACCATGTTGTGATTACACTATTGCTGATCTTCAAAATGAATATATCCAGTTATTAAAATTGTTTCAGAGGATCTTCTCTGGGTTCCTTTATTATTTGTATTGACAATAAGTAGTGATGAAAATGGGCACATTTCTAGGCTTTGTACTTCGTTTCCAGGGAAAACAAATTCTCCTCTTCCATGGAGATCTTCTATTAAAATTTTTATTTCAGATAATTTGGAGCCATCTGTAGTTATTTTATTACTATTTATTGGTTTTATTGTTTTTAATTTGTCTGATAACTTCCTGTAAGTTTCTTTGAGAAGCTAAAAGCAAGATTCTGTTTTCTTAATGAGGAAACAATACAAATTCAATGATTGTGGAAGGAAGAGATAGAAAGTTTCTGTTCTGTTCTTTGCAGTTTTAGGTCACTTTTTTATCTTGTTTTCTGGTCTTTTAGTTATTTCAAACTGCCTCCCCCCCAAATGTATAACCTTAAGATAGTTATGTATTGATCTTACTAATGGTGCACACTTTCTTATTAATTTTTACAAAGGATAAACTATATTATTTAGATAATAAATCCTAGCTCTCTATAGAAGGCTCTAATGCTGGGAAAGGTAGAAGGAAAGAAGAGAAGAGGATGACCAGGAGCAAGCTGGATGGACTCAATCATTAGTGGGTGCACTGATAAAAGACTTGAAAGACCATGTAGGGACTGATTAATGTGGACAATTTTTTAAAATATAGTTGTAAGAGTCAACAACTTGATTACCATACAGTTACTCATTACTTAATGACCAGTTGCTTAACATTTGAAGTTATGAAGCACTTCAAAATTACTTTTGATTCATCCTTCACTGCCAAACCCTCTTCTTGTGTCACACAATTACAATTTAGGCGCTTGGCAACAGCTCAGATTTATGACTACAGCAATCCACAGGCAGTGCAATTTGCAATGTTTTTTGCCATTTTCTAGCAGATATTAGATATGCTTGATTCACTTAATGATTATGTGGGTTTTTTTAACCTTCACTTGATTTGCTTAACAGCCAGTGACTCGCTTAACAACCATTGTAAAACCAGCTGTAAAATTGAGTCAGGTCACATGGTAATCCACTTAACAACTGCAACAACTTATGACTAGATGGCTCAATTTTGGTCATAAGTTGAGGACTACCTGTAATCACTTTTTAAATATTATACAATTCATCTTTCTCTACACTAAGGAGTTATACTGGGGCTGGACAGTGAAGAGCTGTACACTTACTAAATCTATACCACATAGTAACATTTTATATTCATTTTTAGAACAAAATGTTTCACAAATAGATTCAGATTCAATTCCTTAATAGAAAAGTGAGTTTAGTCCATTTATATAATATCTTTATCAGTAGAGTCAAACTTCATGAAATAATTTCATATTTTAAGAATATAGTTTAGTTTCTGTGAATTAAATAATACTTAAATCATTTAAATAATATTGGAATAATTTATTCCAAACGTATTTTAATATGTGCTGGCTTGAAACTGAAACAAAGCTGTTGTTGGACAAGTCAGAGTTAAATAATCCTCAATTTTCTTACAGTGCCAACATAAAAAAAAAATTAATATCCGACCATTTTTAAGCACTGGTGGTTAGAAATATCCATATATAGGGTATAGCAAAGGAATAAAAAATAATGAAAATACTATTTTTCCCCCAGACACAGCAATGGATGTCACTGAACTTATGCTACATACAACTTGTTTGTTTGTGTCACATTCTTAGTCATCTTCTTTCCTCAGCGACATGGACATGCCTGTGGTTTATTGGATTCTGTATCCTAACCAATCAGTGGAACCGGTCAACTCACTCCTACCTGCTGGGAACTAGTGCTGCACAGGCTAGCATTGCCTTTGCCTTCCTTTCTGTTCCATGCTGGGTGAGTCAGTCAAGTACATCCATTATTATTTCAGAATGAGTCTACCATGGAAGCAGAGTACATCCCTGCAGAGTATCATTAGCCACAAAGGCAATTTCATCTTATTAAGGCCAAATGAACTGCCTTAAGGAAACATATATCATTTACTTTACTCATTAAATCAGATGAGGATAATCCAATAATGGATGAAGTTTATTTTTCAATGAAATTATTATTTTTAATTGTAAAAGCAGTTTGGTTCAGCATGCATAACATTTGTATTTGATCATTCTTAAATGTACTGCTACAATGTAGGTATTTCAAAAGAATGTATCAGACTGAGCTAAATCAAACTAGCACTCCTATGTAACATTTAGATTCGGAGTGGTTGCCAAAGAGACAATCATATTATACCTAATGATCTTATGATTCCTCAGATGCCACTGAACTTCCAATTTTCTAGCAGCCTTCACTAGAATGACTGATTACTGATAGAGAAGGGAGATGGGAGTTGTAGTTTAGTGACACTTGGACACCACAGGTTCTATACTCTTGACTATTCTCACATTTTGTCAGAAGCTTACACAAGATAACTCATGTTTGTATATTGAAAAAATATACAACATTTGCTTTCTGCTGTTTCTGTCTTCCACCATTTGTTGAATTTCTTTGTAATTTTCTGTACTATCGTACTCAGGGGTCCTTGGTGCTCTCTGAGCTTGGTTGTTTTCTTACAGATGTTTCATTACCAAACTAGGGAACATAGTTAATTCTGATAATGAAAAAAAACCAACCTCAGAGAGCACCAAGGACCCCACAATTCAACCCTGAGCTACATTATTATTTTTTATTGGAATCATACCAGATCATCCATTTCTTGCAAAGATTGCTTCCAGGACATAAATAATTTTGCATTATCATGAAATGGACTCCTGATTCCTTTAGACTGGTAATTAAAGTTGATGGTTCATATTGAAAACAACGAACTAAATTACGTTAAAAGCTAATTTTCTGGAATGTTAGTATTTTAAGTATAGAAATACAACAAAGGAAAATATTCCTACTCTGTTTCAAAATTTTAAAGTTAAAACCTCGTTTCTTTAATTTTTGGGAATGAGAAAACTAGCTCAGGAATGAGTTCTGAAGCAGGTTTATTCCTTCATTTGTTATGGAACTGAGTGACTCATATTTCCCATCAAAATATAGAATAAATCAGGAGGAGCCTTCATGTACAGGCAATAGCAATACTCATTTATTTACAAACTTGGCACAGAAGAAAGTCAAGCAACTCAGAACTCAGGCTAGTCTATGAATGATGTTCTTTAACTTAGGAAGAAGAGAACAGTTAACATACATTTTACATCCAGCAGAGATCATATTGGTAACAACTTACTTGACCTCCTGCCAAGCTCAGAGCTTTTTAATTCCTACTGCTTACTCTGCCAGTTTACTAAGTATATTTTACAAAAAGTATACCTTTGACCAAAGTCTTAAAGACTGCAGAAAAATGGCAGATTTCTTGTTAGTTTTCCACACATATGAAGAGAGATGATCACAATTAACAGGAAATTAATGAATTGAGACTGAACTTTGTAGAAAGAATGTGGATCTTCTGCAAGTTGTATTTCTCTGAGTGCTTTATAATTTTATTACCAGTTTAACCAGATGAACTGTTAATCTTTCATAGTTTCCTTTCCTTAGAGCCCTTTAAAGCTTGGTGGCAATAAACTGCTTTCCAAGAGTTGAGTATAGGGGTAGTTAGCAGGATCAAGATTGTACAGAATATATTCCTGTCTAAAAAGATATCCAAAAGAAGATGACCCTGAATTGTAAGGTATTGCAAAGAAGAGTACACAGAAATAAATAAGTACAGGAAGAATCTTACTATATATCATACTCAAAAAAGTGGAAGAATCAATACAAAACAGAAATAATACAAATTTAATTAGTGGCTGATTTTTTCTTCTTCTGTTCAATTGTGCCTGATTTTGATAGACTACCTGGACGTGTCCCACAGTTTTTTTGTTATAGTTACATTTCTTTTTTCAAAAGTGACTTGTTACTCTGCTCCCTTCCCAGAGCTGAGAGAAAGTGACTGGCCCAAAGTCACGTAGTTGGCTTTGTGACTAAGGTAGATTAGAATTCACAGTCTTCCAGTTTCTAGCCTGACGTCATTACAACAGACTAGCTCTTGATTTAATATTAGTTTCTGTAAAATAAGATGCCCAATTTATTTTTAAAAAACCCATCATCTGCAATCTATGAAACATACTGTTCACATTCTACTCCATCTTAGGAGAAGTGTAAAAGAAACAAAAAAACACAACAACTCCCACTTCACCGTAGAACAGTGGTGGCAAACCTATGGCACACATGCCAGAGGCGGCACACAAAGCCCTCTCTGTGGGCATGTGCACCGTTGCCCAACCTAGCTCCACCACATATTTCCATGATGATTCTCACCATTGTTTGCAGGGAAACAGAAGTTTCCCTGCAAACAATGAAACAGAAGCTCAAGAAAGAAAAAGATCTCACCTCTTGCAGAGCTGCCAATGTTGGGATACTCCGCCACCCAGCTGGTGTTTGGGTCTCTGTTGTGGATGCATGTGCTGCCTTGCAGTTTGGGCACTCTGTGCCTAAAAGGTTCGCCATCACTGCCCTAGAATAAAGGTGAGGAAAGACTACTGAATAGATGTATGGGGAATGCAAGGCAAGAAAAGGGGGAAAATAAAGCTGGAGATAAAGTGAAGGAAATGAATAACTGGAGAAGAAGAGAAAGTTCAAGATTTAGGCATTACTAAAAGCAGGAAAACAGTCTCCCCTATTTTAGAAATACTAATTAATTAATTAAGAATATTCCAAATAATCAGTCACCCATGCCTTTTAGTAGCAATTATGAATCATTGCAGCTCCTCTCATTTGTTTAATAGTAATATGGAAAAAAACCCTTCCTTTCCAATTTATCTATAATTATTTGGAAGAAAGTATAGTTTTATTGGGCAAATGATTAATATCTTTTTCCAATACCACTGCATCAACTAAAAATCCCTTAAACCTGTTTAGTTGAATTTATACTACACCTGGATTATTAAAAGTTTCTTTCCTTGATAATACACTGATAGGTGTACCATTCAGTACAATGTAATATTATTTTAAAAATATTGCACTGCCTACAGAATATATGGGTATATGACAGATATGGGAGGAAAATAATTTTTTTCAAGATCCAGTTCTTGGGACAACACAAAACATACAGTTACTGCCACTTCAAGCAAGATTTAACATATGGGAAAATCAAGCATTTTAGGTCCACATTTGGATGTGGTGCTGCTTGTTTTTTTTGTACATGCACCTTGTATATCAAGCTGTTTAGATTGTGTACCATTAGCCAGAAAGTATTCAGACCATTTTAGTGGTTCAGTCTACCTTTTCAGAGAATTATAACAGTTGGTGCATTTCTGTAGCTCCCTTAAAGAATAAACCTCTTCAAGAACCTTTTTCATCAGATCCAAATCACTGAGATTCTTTTATCCAAAGTTTGCTAATTTCAGCACAAGAATCTCAGTACAAATTGATTGGAACTGAAAGTAATATACTAATACATACTTTTTCAACATTTAGTTCATGGCAAACCCTGTCTTGACTGACACATCTGATCAAGTCCACTTAAATAGTAAGAGGAAACATATTCCCAGTTCCTAATGCACTGTCATTTCTTAGTTGGATTGAAGAAAGGCCTATTTTGAATATCAGCAGAACATGCGCAAAATTTAAGAACCAGTCCATAACTGTATGTTCTACTTATATGATAAAAGGGAAAGGAATATTGACCAATAGTGTTCATTTGGCAATTCAATGATTTGTCATAGTAGTTGTTAATGTTTCTCTAGCAAATAACCAGGCTAACATCTTATCTGTGTATCCAAAGCAAGAAAAATGAAATGTTTTGTTACTCCATGGCCTCAGGAATACATATTTTCCCTTGAGGACTCCAATTAATTTTACTGCTCTGCAGGATACAGTTATAAAGAGCACTTGTAATTTTAGTGCTTTCAAATAATTAGTGGCCAAGGAAAATTTGTTTTTAGATCTATCTATAACAAGGCTATGCTTCCTATTTATTACAAAGGACCTTCTTGGGCTTTAGTTTTTTACTCAAATCCAGCATGACTATGACCATATACGTAGCTCTTGAAAATATTAGCATATAGTTATTGAAACTATTTTGATATGTAGGAGACTTCATAAAGAGTATATGAATTAGAGACTTTATAATGTAAGGGGAAAAGTTTGGGCTCAATCCAAACTAAAAGGTGTTCTTGCTTTTCTCAAAGAATCTAGTCTAGCTGCCTAATCTTAAAGCTAATATTTTTTGAGACATTACAAAATTGTTGATGGGAATTTGTCCTGGAATTTACACAGGATATTTAGTTAATATTTTGATACTATTTTAAATTCTATGGCTTTACTTTACTCACATTTTCTCTGAATACATACCGAAATGTACATTTTAGTTCAGGAAGTACACATATTAAATAGGGGGAAATGATTGCCTGTATTTGATATTTATGGTATCTTAAAACAGTATTTGGATATTTGTAGCTTGTAGATATTTATATTTGCAGATTTATTGTTCTGCATTGCAACAAGTGGGAAGAATAGTTAATTTGTAGATATTCTGTTCACTGCAAAAAACATAGATATCACATTAAGGACCCAATACTTGTTTTCTCAATTTTTTCCTAAAAATCCTATTCCAGAAGTTTTCTCTTTCAATTCATTATTTGAAAATGATTGAACAGTATATTTCCCTTATTTCTGTTAGAAACAAAGTGGTTGTTGTAAAAGAATATATAACTTATCAAGCTAAATACTTCATTATTCCATAAATCATCTTTATAATTATTTCAGAAAGGCTAACATTTTATCAATTATTATACCATATTTTCTAATATCCTAAATCACCACAAGATCAAATTTCTTATCATAAGATAATGTAAGATTATAGGTACCTGACTTGCCACCGTTTCTCCTTCATAGGGATACCTAGCCTATCTGGCTGTGAAAAACCTGTGGGCTGAGCCACCTGTACCGTATAAACGGACGCTGGATGAAGGATCTGTTGCTCTGACCACTCTTTCTACATCCACCACCACCTCTCTTCCCAATAATATGGGGTTCCCTGAAAATGTGGGTGCAGCTTCCTACCCATCCACTCCTGTACCCCATCGACTAACATTAATGAATACTGATGACTAGGCAGTTATTTGTTCTTGTAGTAAATAAACATTTTACTAAAAAAATGTAATGAAGTTGATTTTGCTGAAGCAAAGCAAAAATAAAGATGGATGGACAAGGAATTTGTAAGTACAATATAACAAGCAGTCATTGTACATAATAATAATAATAATATACAAAAGTTTCATAAAGATAAAAGTTTCATCTGAATGTTCATCCAGATCCTTCTGTTTTTCTTGGTACGGAATACAGATTGTTTATCTCTTAGAGCCAAATTAAGATTCATGTATTAGGGACCTGTGTCTTAAAATGCTAAAAGTCACCATGCAGGAGAGGAAAATAATGCATATGAAGCTGTCAAAGTACTGTGTTACATTTTCAGGAATGGATATAGCACCATGCAGATACTATAGTTAAAAACTTGTTTTAAGACATAAAAGCAAGTATGTGGGAAAAGACTAATATTTTCTATTCTCTATAAGCAATTGGCAAACAAGTAGAGGCAAATTGTGAAGCTTGTATGAAAAATTCTGTATATTATGCCTTTGTCCTACCAGACTGATTCAGATGCTTTATGCTGCTTATTTGGGTTATATGAATTCTACAGTATAAGATTGTAGAAAAACAAACAAACCAGTATAAATACAACGGGTTGTGAATGTGGATTCATCCCAGATGGTCAGATGTGATTGTCACCATTACAGCAATTCATGTTCATGTGATCACAGAAGTGGTTACTAGCTATTGTAGGCAGTATCTGGGTAGCACAAAATACAAATTTTTGCAAGGAGTTCCATGGAACATATAAACTACTCCATCTTAATTCATCTAATAATACAGTACTGAATTGTAGTTTTAAGTAATCAGTTTTCTATAGGAAGCAACTGGAACCATGGTACAGGGGATCCCTGGATTATGCCTTTGGCAAATGTTCAATGTTACACGATAAGTGAATCTTGCAGCAACATGGCAGTTGTTCACCCTTATGAACAACTGCAGAGGCTCTGCAACATTCTGAACATTGCCAGCCAAAATGGAGCTTCTGAGGGGTGGATCCGATGCTCCGTTTGGGCCTCCGCGGACCTCCTCTGGCCTGTTGGAGGTTGAAATGGAGCTTCTGAGGGGGTGGATTGAATTCAATGTGTACAGGAAGGAGCCATTTCTAAATAGCCATATTACTCTGTTGAAGTAATCCTCTACTTTGGTTCCGTAGCTGGTTTTCTTTAAATTTATAAAGCAAAATTTACAATTTATTTTGAATTGTGATTAGCCATTGGAAAATGAATGTCTAAAGATCCAGAGCTTATTTATACAATTATGATTCAGCAGCAATTGGTAAGTTGTCTGGTTTTGGTCATTGTGAATTATAGATAGTCCTCCAGCTATGAATTTAATTAAGCGTGGCCTGGGGCTCTTTAAGTGCACAAGGTATTTCAGGCCATGGGGGAGGGGCTAGTGATGGAATAATAATTTCTTATTTAATAAGTTGCTACTTTAAGAGAGATCAGAAAAGGCATTATTAAAAAAGTTAATATGGGAAAATGAAGACACAAATAGCACAATATACTCAGAAACACAAAGATTACAAATAGACAAAAAGCAGAATTTATTTTTATTTAAATTCCCATCGTTCCCACAAAGGCACTAATTAATAAAGGGAAGAGTTTTTTCATTTTATTTATAGTGGATGAAGATTTAACCATCAAGTAATACAAAAATGAAGAAAGTGACAAATATTTAAAGGAGAAAGGTATTTTCTTGCCACTAGTGTTTCAAAAGCAGATCCAAGGAAACCCATACTTAAAAGAAACAATTTGCAAGCATTCCTGTCTATCTGGATTGCTTTATAGCACCAGGCCTTCATGAACAGAAAAGCTTGTATTTCGTATTAGCATTTATCAACATAACACCCAAAATAATGAGTGCAAACTAAGAGAATAGAGATAACAGATTTTTAAAAAATGTATTCCCTATTTGTGCTGATTCATCAAAAAATAATACTCAAGCATTATAGATACAGAGAATGATCAAAACGGGTTAAAAATACCCACCCCAAAATCTACAATCTACATATTAACCAGGAGTAGTCATTGTTAGCTTGGGATTCAAGCTGTGCTTCACCTCACCCCCAATTATAGCAGTCTGTTTTGTAGAAGGACCATCCATTTTGTCTCAAACCACACTTAGATCAAAGTTCAGGGTGGAAGTTGAGATCAATAGGATCTCATATTTTAAAAGAAATCTCAATCTGCATGTCTAATTTTCTGTGAAGCATTCCCTTCATTCTCCTTGGCCAAAGTATTTCATTTCAGTCTTGATCTTAACTTATGCAGGCAAACTCAACTTCTTGCCTTTTAGAACTGCAAAAGGAAATAGAAATAAGAAGAGGTAAGAAGTTTATTAACATTAGGCAACATACCAAATATGGTGCCATTGCTTCTAGAGAGAGAAAAATGTATTTTTAATATTTTAATTAAGGAACCATTAACCAAGTAGAGTTCATTATACATAGGACACCATAAAACATTTGGGCTCTTACTTCATATGCTGATAGCAACATTTTATTTTTATCTAAATATCCATCTATTAAATTCAAATACTGGTCATCTCATAGTGACTGATAAAAGCATATAAAGATATATCAATAAAAATGAGCCAGATAAAACAAGGATAAGTAAGTTAAAAGGCAGAAGGCTTGGGGGTGGGTAGGATGCTAGTCATTCTATCCAAATAGCACTATGAGAACACAATATATGTGCATTAGCAATACTGCCCAAAAAAGAAGTGCAATTTTATTGGGCATGGAATGCTAATATACTGTTATGGGAATCAAAATGAATAATGTTGGGGAAGTTATGGCAGAATAGAAATATTACATACTATTACTTCCACCGTATATATTTCAATCCAATTATCTGCCTATCCGTATGAAGCAAAAGCAATACAGGTATTCTTCAACATACAATGGCAATTGGGATCAGAGCTGTTGTCACAAAGCAATGATATAAAGTACAACTAGTGCTTAGTGCCAGAAATCCAGGTAGTTCAGTTGCTGTTGTTAAGTGAATGCCCTGGTCATTAGACGAAGCAATTTCCTGATGGCTTCCCATAATCTAGTCAGTGGGGAAGCTGATAAGAAGTTAAAAGCCTCAGGTGTTGTTGAGTGGAAGGGGGAGTGAGGGGAAGGTGTGAAATGCCTGAATTTTCAGCTCCAAAGGCTTCTGAAGCCTCTATTCTGGGCCTGAAAATCCTCTCTGGGTGAAAACTCTGCTTCAATTTCAGTACAATGTTTTCAGCCTCCAGAGTGGAAAAGACTCACTCTTGTCTCGGGACTGACTGAAAAGTTCTGTGCCAAAAACCAAGCAGGACTCTGTGCAGAAAACACTTTTTGCCAAAGGAGAGGTCTCTCAACGTGGGTTTGAAAACAGCCTGTGCCAAAAATCCTACTTCGATTTCAGCAGGGAGCTTTCTAGGCAGCTCCCAGAGATGACAGGTGATTCTCTTAGCAGGAGGTGGTGGCTCACAACCTTTCCTGCTGGCATTTCTATTTATATTTTGGGGAAGCCAGAAGGGAAGATTGCAAATGGTGATCATGTGCTTGTACAACACTTGGCAGCTGTTCACAATTGCAAACAGGATGCCAAGCATCCAGATCACAATCACAGGACCATAGGGTTAATGCAACAGCTATAACTTCAAGAATCTGTTGTAAGTTCCTTCATTCAGCATCACTGTAACTTTGAACAGCCAGGAACAATTATAAAATGAGGACTACCTATACTAACAAGTGGAAAATACAAGTTGCAGAAACCCAAAACAGTTTTTTAAATCAAGTAGCAAGAACTGATATATTTAGCAAATACACAATGCCAATATTTGTTGAAGAGGGACTGAAAAAGGGTGGGGAACTGGACTGAGAATTTCTGAAAAAAGACATCTCTAGCTGTATCACAAATTAAATGTTTTCTTATGGTTATTTTTACGTCTATATATCTTTGTAGTTATACACATATCACTATGTGCATGCACAGAGGTTTCCAAACTTGGCAATTTAAGACGTGTAGACTTTAAACTCCAGAATTCCTCAACCAACCACTGAGATCTCTATGCATGAACATAATTTGAATATATGGTAGTAATCTTAGGCTTTAAAAAACATACATTTTGTTAAGGTTTTCAGTACTCAACAGACAGTTCAAGTAATTTTGATGCTACAAGTAAAAATATTAAAAAAGCAATACATATTTGTCAAGCAATTGCCCATTAATAGAATAACTAATTTAATTTATGTTAGGCTAGTCCAGGGGTGGACAATTGTGGCTCTTTTATGACTAGTGGACTTCAAATCCCAGAATCCCTGGGCAAGGCAACCTAAATAAAATTGAGAAAACATTATGAGGTGCTTACACTTCAAAATGTTTCCTCCATTTTATTTAGGTTGCCTTGCCCAAGGATTCTGGGATTTGAAGTCCACAAGTCATAAAAGAGCCATAGTTACCCACCCCTGGCTTATCCCTTACACTTACACCTCAAAACATTTCCACTATTTTATTTAGGTTGCCTTGCCCAGGGATTCTGGGATTTGAAATCCACAAGTCATAAAAGAGCCACAATTGCACCCCCCTGGGCTAATCCAACAGATTTTTATTCAGTCCTCCAGAAATAGCTTTTTAGTGCTCACAGTTTTGAATATGTGAGCACTATTTTTCTGCAACTTTTTTTTGATCCTAGGGAAAAAAGTGATGAAACTGCTAATTAATTTGCCAATTTACAATTAGTAAAGAGCTATTGGTTAATATACTTCCAGGCATCAAAGTGGATTGAGTTTAGTTGAAGAGTGCCCTCTAGTGAACTTCCAGTTTAACAGTAACATTTAGTCAACACACATTGAGACATGTAGTTGAGATGTACTGATACCCAAATATTAAAATCCCAAGCACCTTGCTAAAGGCTGCAGATTTATTTATTAAATACATTTATTTTGGCCGCCCAACTCAAACAAGGTGACTCCAGGTGGCAGAGCACTTCTCTGTCTCATACTAATAGGATTTCAGTCAGCAGATCTAGTTTCCATTTGTTGAAAAATACCTTTTGTAATGTAGAGGTAGAAGAAATCACAGTACAGTATCGTTTGCACCAAGCCAGCCACAATGGCAATGAGGTCGAAGAACCCCTCAAACTGATAGCGCCAAATCCAGTTGAACAGGTAGAGGGCACGGTAGACTCCCAAAGCGAAGAGATAATGACTTGTGATGGTCTCTGCCTCACCTGTTTTACTGACCATGAAGAGTTGTGGCAAAATAGCTACTGACTCCAGATAGATAGAGAAGGTCCAGAGAATCTGGAGGAATCCAGGAGAAAATAAAATAGCTTTATATTTTCTGAATATAGCTCATTATATCCCCAAATTGGAGTTGCTGTCACAGCAGTTAGTCAGAACTGAATATTTATGAGGTCCACTATTACACTGCAAGATTCAAGACAGATTTGTGTCATAGACTTACGGCATGTCTGCTCCAGCTCACCTTTGGATACTTTTGTCTGTGAAAGACTACAAATCTTAGTGCAACATGTATCTCTTTATAAACCCTTCCACTGGATGTTTTGTGAATTCCAAGTACCTCATCCTTTAATACAGGGGTGTCTAACACAAGGCCCACAGGCCACATCCGGCCAAAAGGGCCACTCTGGAAACAGCGAAGGACTAGCCTGTGGTGCTTCTGCCAGTGAAAATGGTCTGCCGATCTCTATTTTGGGCTGGGACAGCCTCCTGCAACCCTCTGCCAGTGAAAACGGAGCTTGGG
Source organism: Myanophis thanlyinensis (assembly GCA_017656035.1). Classification (NCBI taxonomy): domain Eukaryota; kingdom Metazoa; phylum Chordata; class Lepidosauria; order Squamata; family Homalopsidae; genus Myanophis; species Myanophis thanlyinensis. The sequence continues at coordinate 24,523 of JAEANM010000794.1, forward strand.
AGGGCCATGTTTTCGCTGGCAGAGTGCTTAGGCCACCATAGGTGACCCTGACACGAGTGAAGTTGAGCTGGCCACAACCCTGGCCCCTGAGGTCAAATGCAACCTTGATGTGGACCTCAATGAAATCAAGTTTGACACTCCTGCTTTAATAGATTATAGGTAGCCCTCAACTTACAACCCTAATGGAACTTGTCCATTACAGTCATGATTGGTCATACAGCAGACCATCACATGTCCGATTAATTTTTTTTTTTTTTTTGCAGTGATTGTTAAGTGAATCACTGATTAAATGAATCCATGATCATTAAGTGAATCAACTGCTATTGGGCATTTCCCCCAAAATTGGAAGTAAATGCTGGTTTTGAACAAAATCATCATATGGTCACATGATCACAAGACACTGCAAATGGCCATAAATGTGGAATGGTTGCTGAACGTCCAAAATGTAATCACATGACTTTGTGGCTGGCTGTCAGAACTTTAGAACTGGGTAGTAAATATCTTTGGGGAGGTCATAATTTCATTAAGTTGTAAGTCAAGGACTGCCTGAATTATCTTAAGAGCGTTTCCTACGTAGATGGCAGTGTTGAGTCAAATATTGTAGTAATAAT